>VDFB02051856.1:0-14164 GCA_007258455.2 Sequoia sempervirens | reverse complement strand
CCAACAGAGTTAATGCTTCCAAACACAAACGTTCAGCTTCTGAATTTCTTCCGTGACATTTGGGAGGACTGCAATTGGCTTTAGTTTTTGTGGATTCCATTTGAGAAATAGTTAAAATATCAGTAGATGCCGGCTGATCCATTTCTTTTGCCTGCACCTTTGCATCTTGTGCAGCCTACACCTCTGCAACCTACCCAATTGATGGATCATCCAAAGCCTGAAGATTTTCCTCAAGATTCAATGATTGTGCATTTTTCACTGGGGCCGGATGTTGGGCCTCAGTCTACATGCACCGCTCAGGTTTTTTTAAATTTGAGTCTAGTTCCAATCTGCACAGTTTCCAGACCCATTGATGTTACCTAACCATGTGAACGCCTAAAGTACTTTTGGAGGAGCATTCTACAACCTTGAGCCCGACTTGTTTCTCACAATACCAATTTCCCTATAAACAAAAACGAACCATAAAGAGACCTCTATCCAGCACTGAAATGGACGGAGCTTCAAGTTTATTCCAGACATTTTTCATCCACTTTGCAAAATCATCAAGAGCAGGTTGCTTACACAGGAACTTATAGATCAAAGACCTGCTTCCAATCTCTGCTTCCATTGCTTGATCATCCAAGGCGATGACAAGCATCTCTTCAGCCATTTTCAAATGGACATCCCCAGCAAAAAGGAAACTTACTCAGTCCATAAAACAGAGGCATTTTTGTAGGCAGAAAGGAAGCCATGCCAAAAAGGTTCAAAGCCTAATCTATTGGAATTACCGTGCCCAACACCATCTCTGGAGTGTTTGGAAGGTTGCTCAACCCTCATTCTCCTGCCATGCCAACAACAGACCAACAACTCCACTTTTGGCCATGTAAAACCTGGTAGGAGAGAAAAAAAATACTTACTTCGATATTTTCATTTTGATAACAAAGCTCATCAATTCTATTACTAGCCAGTATGTAACAGAAAGCTGGAAATAGTTCAATTCTAAAGGGATATGAATAAAGAATTTGCTAGTCATCGAATTAAATACTTGGGCAATGTGCAGCAAAATATTTCCAAGCATTATTATTGTCTATACCTTCACAGCATTTGATTCCCATGGAAATCTATGCAGGCTTTCTAATAGTGTTACTTTTCTAGATTTTCTTTGCTTCCTCATGTGAAATGCAATTTGTGGGTTGTTCTTACCTGCAAGATTTGTGACTTTAGAATTGCATAACTTATCCCGAGTAATTTTCCAAACAACACCCGATTTGCAAGGGTCGTGGCAAAACTAGAGCATTGCAATAGAGCATGGTCCTCTCCCCTAGCTCGCTCTCTTCTGTCGTTGGTTTCGTGTAGGCACCTCATTCAGGAATGGACTTGGATGAAAGAGAAAGTATAATGAGTTATAAAGTATGTGTACATTGTATATAGAATAATGGTCTTGCTGCCATGCACTGAAAGGTCTTGCATCATTTCAGTGCATTCGAGTATGATATTTTCTCTTAAAGATGAATCAAAATTTCAAGTCTCAAGGATGATTAACTAAACATCCTCTCTAAACACAACACCCATTTTATGGTGCCTTACGACTGCATATCAGTTAGGGAAAAAAGGAAAAATCACTCCATAATAAATACGAGACTCTCATTTAGTAACTCAAAGTGATCATCTAGAAGGGAGAAAAATGGTAACAAATATAACTGTGATATTGCTATTAAGATTCAACCATGTAGTTTTTTGAGTCAAACTCATTGACCCATGTTTCAAGAGTAGTGGTTCACAAGAACCCATCTCTCATGATAATGAATGGTCCACTTAGCACTCATTGCCCACTAATCTGGGCGACTTATGATGTGCTTATACACTCTTTCATGGGAGGCGACCTAACCTAGACTAATGGCGATTTAGGAGATTATTGTTGAAGGTTGCATGCTTCAACTACACCACTATAAAAAATCAGAAAAATGACTGTCCTATATTGTAAGCATTAATTTATTTTATGGATGTAAGCATTGATTTGCCAATAAAGTGAATTTGTGTATTCAAGAGAGTGTTCAAGTAATAGTTTTCCAGTTTACCGTATGATTTTGTCTCTTTGAATTCTAGACAACAAGACCTTTCAGTGCATGGCTAGGACTTTCGATCATCTATAAAATGACATATAGGGAGTGCATTGCAAATCATCAAAGGCTCATTGGAATGCGGTAAATAATCAAATTTAAAAGATAATTCACTTGTACAAAGAATTTGCATCTTGGCAAGAGAAATTGAAACAACAAATTGTTGTATCCACTCACTGTACTTGTTGTTTTGAATCTTATTGATTTCGTAGATGAGAAATTGTCATTACCAACTAATTTTTCCCCACCATGGGCTTTTCCGAGATGAATCCAGTATTTGAGTTTAAACTTGTGACATTTTATTCTACATTTATTTTTGTATTACATAATATTTCCTTACTCTAGATTGTCAATTGATTAATCAAGTAGCACAATATTAAAATTTCAGTATGTCATGAAGCCTTTTTTGAACCAAAATTTCAAATCAATGAATCTGTACTTCAAAATCCATTGATAAATAGAAGCCCCTATGTTGTCCCAAATTTTCTCATAGGCTTTCTCTACTCTACAAGGTTTTATACCGCATTGACACAAAGCCATTTGCATTGATCAAGTCTCAAGCACTCTTTCAGTTTCAAATTTGAGAACAATCTGAGTGCACTATATAATTCTTATTATAGCTTTGGATTTATGTTCTATTTTTGTTGTAGCTAGTCTATCGACGTCTCCCTTGAACCCTCTATAGGTGCAAGGTTTTATTATTATGAATTTGCAAAAAGAACAATATAAAAGAAAATAAACTTAAATTTAAATTGAAGTTGTACTCTGCCATAGAAATAAAGTAATGGAAAAGAGAGCTTACCATTGATCATCATAAAAGTGGTGACATTTCCAAACTCCAACTTGACCGCATCTCTGGAGACTCTATTTTGCACCAAACAGAAATGCGTCAAATTCAAAAAAGAAAAAGGTGTACATTAATTCTCCTACTCAAACTCACATAGGTATTTGCACCTCACCTTCAATCTCTTTTTTCCACCTCTCCTTGTCATTCACTGTGGGCCATAGTCCCGGCCGTAGTCCCTCTATTCGCAGCTGTGATAGGTTATCTAATTTAAAACACCTTGACAAGTCTAAATGCTGCAGCTGTGATAGGTTGCCAATGGTATCAGGGAGGTTATTCAATTGAAAACACCCATGCAAGTTTAAATGCTGCAGCTGTGATAGGTTGCCAATGGTATCAGGGAGGTTATTTAATTTTTCACACCACATCAAGTCTAAATGCTGCAGCTGTGATAGGTTGCCAATGGTATCAGGGAGGTTATTTAATTTTCTACACCAAAACAAGTCTAAATGCTGCAGCTGTGATAGGTTGCCAATGGTATCGGGGAGGTTATTTAATTCCCAACATCCTAACAAGTCTAAATGCCCAGCTGTGATAGGTTGCCAATGGTATCAGGAGGTTATTTAATCTAATAACCGATGTCAAGAAATATTTCTTTTTCCTCTTCACTAAGACCATTATAACTGATTTTGAGTCTTTCTTGAATGTCTGGGTTGAGAGTAATGTTAACGGCTTCCATCCAGCAACCTGGCTCATTCTGCTTATCATACAAGAAAGATCCAATCACTTCTAGTGAAAGAGGATGCCCTTTACAAGCTTCCACTATTCCTTTGGACATTTCATCGTGAGTGGGAATTGGAGATGCTCTCAAAAAGGCGTGCCAACTAAATAGCTGGAGACTTTCATTTATCTGCAATCCAGTCACCTCGTGGATGCATTCAGAAGACACCCCAGCAACACGGAGAATGTGCTTGTTTCTAGAAGTAATAACAACTCTGCTACCAGGGGCCAGCCAATCTCCAACCAAAGCATCTGATTGCCCCTGAGCATCCACATCATCTAAAATGAGAAGCACACGTTTTTGTCCCAAACGATCTTTGAACAAAGATTTTCCCTCATCAACACTGTCCACTTCTCCATCATACATGCATAAATCCTTAAGAATTTTTTTCTGCAATTTTGTGAGGCCCGTGGAGTCTGCAGCAGTGGCGCGGACATCAAATACGAAGGAAGCAGCGTCAAAATGAGCATAAACTTGGTTGTAGATGGCCTTGGCAAATGTGGTCTTGCCAATACCACCAATACCCCATAATCCAGCTTTAACGACACCTTTCTCTGAATTGAGTATAAATTTGTGAATGAGATAGTGGGTAAGGATTTCCATTCCGACAGGGTGCTTGGCAACGTCAAACGGCACTCTGTCGAATGCCTTAATCACGTCATTCACCACCCTCTTCACTAGCTGAGCTTCGAAGCTGCACATGGCCGATTTAGTAATAACCAATTAGAGAGAGAAATTGCAAAAGTACTAAATATTACCATCATTCTACATATATGAAGAGTTGCAACGAAGTTGGAAAATAATAAAATATTATTGTATATTAATTAATCTTAAATACATGTGTCTAAAAAATATAAATAAAAATATAAAATTGAAATATTTTATTTAATAATTATTTAAAAATTATTTATCTTATTTATTATATTGTTTATTAAAGAGTTTTTATTTTAGATCAATTAAAAATTAATTTGAAATAATAATATTTTTATTTTTTCTGAACTAAATTCAATTTATTTGAATGAGTTAATTTTTTTTTGCATTATAATGGTTTAATTTAATATCAGATGTTTTCCATATTTGTACAAAAATAATAATTTGAGAGTTGAAATAATCTGATTAGTCCAATTTATTTCAAATTAGTTTGATTTATTTAGATTGAGTTAATTTAATTTCACATAATTTTAATACTTACATAAGTAATTTAAGTTCATTTTATTTAAAAGAATAAGATAGGTCTACTCTATTTTAAATAAACCAAACTTGTTTAGAATAGAGTGTAATTTGTTTAAAGGGAATAAAGTCTAATTTATTTTGAATATATTTTTGAAATATAGAATAATTATAAGGCTAGGTTATTGGAAATTATCCTTTATTACCATTGAAGACTCATAATCTAGATGTTTTTGGTTAGTTGGCACACACTTTCAATGGATCCTAATTACTACATGTTATATTGGTATAGTGATACTATGGCATTTGCAAGTGTTTTTAGTCTCTCTATCTAGAGTCTTTAGTTTGTTATCCCATTATCTAATTCCCTTTCATCCTATATGTACTATTCTTCGTCATACCTTTCACACAAGGTGACCTTATCTCTTGCATATCTCACGTACCTTTATGCTTATATACTAGTGGATATGGTTATCTATAGCTATTTTTCATGTTGGTACTAACATGTTTATATGATCTTACATGACATTTATTTTGTGCTTACATGGGTTATTTTATAGGTTATAGCTTGTATTACCTCACCATTGGGGAAAACATTCCAAGGCATCAAGTATAGCCCTTTATTTTATGGGTATAAATATAAGTATAAGTCTTTACTACCATTTGAAAGTATAAGGAAAAAGCTAGCAATTTTGAATTATTATTAGGCATTCCTAAAAACAATCAAAGAGCAAAATAACAATTTTACAAGCGTTTTTTATCAATCAAGATTTATATAGCAATGTATCATCAAGTTCATAAGTAAAATTATTCATGTTTTGTGTTCATTTATTTTGTGAGTACTAACATTTGTAGGATTTTCTATTAACAAGAAAATCTTCCTTGCATGAGATGTGCATCATAGCATTAGTCCATCAAAAAGATCAAATATGAGTGGTAAGTTGCAACACTTGTTATTTATCACTTATTTTTATCCATTTACCTCTGCCCAAATGAAGGTATGCACTCTTTATCCAACATAATCTAGCTATTGTGAGGAGGAAACACCAAAACATGATTTGACTTAAGCAAGCCCCTATACGACACAACCCTTTCTCTCCTCCCTTTATTGTAGGTGGAAAATATGGAGTGGGTTTGGAGAAGATTAAAGACCTAATATAACACCAATGGATCATTTGTTTGTGTGTAGTATGAATGACTATAAGATGAAACACATGTAATAGAAAATTCTAGTAGAAAAGAACAAGAAGCATACAAAAATGAAGATAAACATCATAATTTTTCTTAGGAAAAGGATGATCTTTTAGAAGATGGTGTTAAACCTCCAAGAATAGTTTAACCATTCATGGGAATCACCACAAATTATGCACCTATATATCTTACATTTCATTCTTGTATTTTTCATTATTGCTTTTACACTTTGGTCTTCTTCATTATGCCTTGTTTGTTGTGCTTCACATGCTTATTTCACCTTTTGTATTTCATTACATGCTTACCTTCACTCACTTTTTGGGGCATCTTATTATTCCTCATTTCATTGTTTGATACCTTTATTCTTATTTACATATTCCATATCCTTACAAGCTTTATTATGTACCCTCAATGTCTTTGCCTACATTTTCCACTCTAGTTGATTATTTACCTATTATTTTGCTACTTTACTTTATGCATCATTATGCATTTTTTAATGATCTATGTCTAACCATCTTTGTTTCAATTTTTTCCTCAATTGCATCCTATTTGTTATGCATATTTATTCCTATATTCCTCATGTTTACATATTTTCCATATTTATATCACATGCTTATGATCCTAATACCTTATATATTACTTTTTATAATGCATTGCTATATCCAACTCCTAGAGGTATCCTATTAGAATGGGGGAGTAATCCCTTCCTCATTTCACATCGAGCTTCCATTTCCATATCTTTTTTTTAATCAAGGGAATCATGCCTTCCTCCATGTTATTTGTGGTTTCATTACCTTTCATTGTTCCTAGAGCTACCTCTTTGGATTATAGGGACAAAATACTTTGCCCACTCTATCCTATGATAGGCATCACATCTTCCCCCATGATGTAACCTTGATATTATGTTCCCAAATTTATGATACCACTAGGGACATTGTCCATTATGTGTTCATACACTTGGGCACCACATTGGAGGCATATGCACAACCTAGTGTCTTATATACCAACATGAGTTCTTTTCCCCATTAAGGGTCGCGTCACTAATTTCATATTCCCATGTTGGGGGTAAGTTTAAATACTTTGTTCCCATGTATAATTATATATGATCTTCATTCCTATCATTTGATGCATACTAACCCTATGATCATGTGATGCATTCTTGGCATTTATTTAACACAATTCAAATGCTTGCATGCTTATCCTTAGATTACATTTACTTTTGTGTATTAATTTTCCATCATGTTCAATTCATTCCACATGATGTATGTAACCATTTGGAGGAGCATATATTATCACTAGAATTCTAATGACTGAGACTTCAAATTGTGATAGATGTTACACAAAGACTAATTGTAGTGTCTAGATAAATTATTTTCACATGATGTGGAAAATATTGATATGCCACGTGATAACACATCATATCACTTTCTATACATGTAAAATTTCCTAACCCTACTCCTCATCTCGTAATTTTTAATTTCTTGGACAACTAACCAAGTTTGTATTTTGTGCCTATTTCAATTGCAAGATGTAAGCTACCCATTGCCTCAAGGGTGTCAAAAGATAGGTAATGTTATAGCATGCTAATTTATGAAGGGGAATTTAATATTAAAAAAAGAGAGAAAAATATCTCCAAGTATTAGGGGTGGAGAGGGTAATTTTATTAATATTTTATCCTAATTAGCTGGGGTAATACAATGAAAGAAGTTGGGATAAATTATTATTAAATACCCTTTATACTAGCATATTGGTCTTGTAGACCACAAATCTCTAAACAAAAAATTAATATAAAGTTACAATGTAACTAAAGATGAAAAACTAGGTCGATATTCTTAAATTGTAATATCATTTATATTCACTTACTCATGTATAAGTTGTGATGATCCAATACATGCATGTCTCCAAAGATAGGTATCAAATGGAAATACTAAAAAATATTTGACATATGTAAGTGTTAATAAGTGTATATATACTAGTAGGACATAGCTTAGAACAATTTATAAAGAATAGAGGGTACATTTATTATATAACATGATCAATTACCAAAAGAGGACCAATGCCTTAATCTATTAGTGACATAATGAAGACCTAAAGAAATTGGAAAACATAGCTATAATTTGTGCCCAAGAGCTAAATATGAATCAACCAAGAGTAGAAAATAAGAATTGCATACAAGATCCCATCAATCTAGTGTTAATCACTTAAATGAAATTCTAAGAACAAAAACTTTCATTTAGAAACACTATTTAACCATCCATAAATGAACAAAGAATGGGGTTCACCCCGCAGTGCAACGACAGTTGCAACACCGTGTGGAAACGGTGGTCTTGTGTTTGAGTCTCACTGTGAATGATGGGACGGAAGGCTATGAGTGAAGAAGGAATGCCAAGTACCTATGGTGGGACCGACATCTGATGTTTGATCGCCTGGTAGCAGAGGAAAAATGGGTGTGTGTGTGCTGGAGGAAGGTGGAGGCTGAGCTGGCAGACAAAGGACGTGGTAGAACCGACAGAAGGAGGAAATAGTTGTGCCATCAGATGGGGAAACGAAGGAGCCAGCAGGTGAAAGGTGTGCTGGAAGAAACAGCAGAATGGAGAGACGGGAGCTGGAGATCGGAGGGACGGTGTCAGGAGTTGGGAGGATGGGAGAGAAAGACTGGAGGATGGGAGATGGAGAGATCGGAGGATGGAAGAAGTGAAGAATAGAAGGGGGAGGAGATGCGGAGTAAGGGGTTGGCAGGTGGTTGGGAGTGAAGTATAGGGTACAGAGGAGTACGAAGTGGAGAAAGAAGTGTAGGGAAGGGAGTTCAAAGGTGAGAAGGAAGAGAAGGAAAGGGGGTAGGAGGGAGGAATAGCAAAGGAAGCAGGTTGCAGAGGAGAACTGGAATATACCAAACAAACATGGGATGAGGTCCCCACAAATTGTGGCCTCACTGGTTCAAATCTAGTCAAAAGTGATTGCCGATCAAAAAATAAAATAAATGAACAAAGAATCCTCTAGAGTATTGATGGATTTTTTTACATCTACTTTAATAGAAGAATAAATAAAATTTCTAATAAACTAGCACATATAATCTTAAAGATCTGAAAACACTTGACCCTCTAGAATTTTCTACTAATTAATGGAGATATTAATATCATGAAGAAGAAAACTACTTATTAAAATCATCTCCAAATTTAAAAAATAATGAATTACACAAGACTTCAGAATTGAACTATACCATTTGACATAGAAGATTACTCAAAATTGAGGATATCACACAAATTTGGTAAAAATATTTCACCTCCTAAGAGAGAAAATGTATTTAAAACCAATAGTTTTACTTGTAGACATCCTACACAATTGACACATGTTCCAATTTATACCATTGCATTTGACAATAAATCCACCTTTAAACCATATAACACACTTAGTTAAGTCTCACATGGGAACTTTAATACTTGGAAGGCCTAATTTATAATGACATCTATACCTCATACACTAAAAGATGTTCCTTTTGATCAAATCATCTACAAAAAGTGGGGAAATCATCCTCAAATCTATACAGATATGCATGTGTTGATACCTAACTCGATCAACACCTAATTCAAATAAATAGTTGGAAGATAACCAATATTTGAAGAAGTTAATTTGCTTCACAATTTTCATACATAATAGGGTCATTTCTTACTTTCCATTAGTTCCCACAACTACCATATCCATAATTAGCAACTCAAGCACTAAATCATGATTTCCTCTACAAATATTCCCCATGGCACCACAACACCCATAATTGTCACCACAAAATTGTTCATCAACTGGGTAATTAATGCTTTTTTTTTCTAGCAACAATGCATATGAAATTTTTTCCTTTAAGACTTCCATACTCTACTGCTTTTTGTTTGAATATCAATAACTTACCCTATTGGCTTAACAATTTTGAACTTCATGTTTGATCAACAATGTTAGATCAATAACTACATTAATCAATGTGTTGTTGCTAAAAATTATTCCCTACTATCTTAGAATATGTTGCAAAGTAAACCAAGGAAACAATTCATTCTATAAAATCAATTAGGCTTTATGATTAGAAGGAAAGTACTTTGGTCAACTAACAAGAGCATGAAAGTATTTTAATCTTTTGACTATGCTTAGGCCATGGAGGGTATTCCTAGAGACCTTATAGGATAATACAAATAAATTGATCACACAACTTAGTCATATCCTATGCATAATTATACATTAAGGGGTGTTCACTAAATATCCCTTAGGTTGCCTTGTTGGTCTTTTAGATCATAGATCTCTAACTAAGTATATTAGTATTAGGTTAAAATGCAACTACACATGCAAAGTCATATTTATATCCCCAACTATTAAACCCTTTACAATTTCACTTTAGATGTAACCTAAAAACCTATAATGTGAATAAAGATTCAAAGGATGTGCAAAAGTGTATAGGATCTCGAAGTACTTGGCAAAGGTAAGGATTTTGAAACAAATACAAGATATCAAAGTAAGGGCCATATATATTTATTGCTCACATCACTAAATAGTATAGGCTATACACACATATATAAATATATGTGCATGTACACATGTATCCATATACTACATACATGAAACGTGTGTAAGATCTATTGATCTATGAATTGAGCATAAATCAATTTGAACTATTACAAGTTTTAATATTTTTATTTTTTTATTAGATGCTTTGACTATCATGTATTTATTTAATCATGATGTGTCTTTTTTAATAGAGTGTTTCTAGCTAGATCGATAGCTTTAAGAAAGGGGTAAAATTTATTATATCAAAGGAACATTACAAAACAATAGGCAACTTGAGTTTGCAAAACCATCAACTCAACAAACAAAAAGTCCCGGAGGGACCCGAATAACAACCAATTACATGTGTGTAAGTCTTCCATGATTATCTTTGGGGATAGAGAGAACTCACGAGGATACAAAATCCAGTCATCTATAAACCACCTCTCCACTTGTAGATTCCCACTTTGATAGAAGATCAGCAACCCTATTCCATTCTCTAGGAATATGACGAAAATAAACAAATTCCAAAGAACTGCCCAACTTCACAATCTATTTGATCACAGTAGCCAGTTGCCAATTAACACCATCAAATCTTCTGTCATTCAGCATATCAACTACAATATGAGAATTAGATTCACAAATAATCCTCCTCCATCCCAAGGAACACCCTCTTTCAATAGCATGAAAAATAGCAAGAGCCTCCATCAGATTATTAGAATGGCAACCCTTATAAATAGAAAAGAAAAACACCACCCTTCCATTACTGTCTCTACCAATACCACCAATCCCAACTTGCCCAGGATTCCCCCTAGAAGATTCATCTATATTTATCTCCAACACACCTTGAGGGGGAGGGCACCCCTGACCCTCTCGATGAATCTTCTTCTTAACCTGACGAGGGTTGGATTACTAGCGGAGAAACTAGGCCCTCTACCCTCCAAGTACAGATTCCTCACGAAAGGAAAATCACTTGGATCCACAAAAACTGAAAAGTCACATTTAGCTAAAATAGTCTCTTGGATCTTGCTAAAGATCTTCCTCCATAAAAGATCCCCTTCCTACTTAACATTTTGGGAAATCCTTCTATTTCTCTCAATCTAAAGGTGCCAAATAATAAAGGTAGTGCCAATAATCCAAGCAAACTGAAGAAAAGCCATCTTAGTAGGAGGCCTCCCCAAACTTTCCCAGAACTCTATCAAAGAAGAGGCATGAACACAGGGATGACCCCAAATCCCCCACCAAAGATGCCAAATCCTTCTAGAATAAGAACACTGAAAGAAAAGGTGTGAAGCACACTCCTCACTATTATTGCATGAAACACAAATAGAGGGCCCTTGGAAACCTCTTTTTCATATATTTTCCCAAGTAAGACATCTATTTTGAACAACCAACCATAAAAAGAAATTACACTTTGGCCAAGAAAATCTATTCTGAACCTGCTTCAACTAAGGGACCCAAACATTTCCATACAACTATCTATCAAGCTCCATATATCCATAGGCAACAAAGAATCTAGACCCTTTGAATTAGGACCCCAAGCAAGAATATCCTTGTCTTGAAGAGAACTACACATTCTACCAGCCAATATTTTTGAAATCTCTTGCCTCTCCTCCTCGGAACCTCCTGGAGGCCACTTTTGGGGATCCTTCCAATGCCACACCTCCACCTGTCCCAAGACCTAAACAGTTTAAAAGTATTCCACCTTACACCAACCAATTTATGTCAAGCTATCACAAAGAGGTTGTAAATGAGGAAAATTAGAAATAATAGAGGGATAACCCTCCCAAGAATCATACTAAAAGAGGGCTTCTAAGCCCTTTATTATAGATCTAAGGCAAACCCTCCTTTATCAGCTTCGCCCCTCTTTTGAGAGTATCCCAAATCATCGACCCTTTCCCTCAGAGACAATAACGAGGGACATCATAGGGACTCACCCCACTGAGATTCTTATGATTAAGAATTCTAGCCACTCTTGATCCTATCAAGTGCACCAATTCTAGTACAACTTAGTAGCTAAAGCCTGACCCATCAAACTAGTAGACTTGAGACCAAGACCACCCTCTTGTTTAGGCCTGCAAACAGATTCCCACTTCTCCAAACTCCACTTTGAATTGAGAAGATTACCCACCCAAAGGAATTGACGAGCAGGGAATCAAACTCCCTAACAAATATACACGAGCAACTTGCACAAAACATCTATAGATAGGAAGAGATTGAACCATAGATTTGAGTAGAACCACATGACCCGCTGAAGAGAGCCACTTGTGAGTCCAATGACAAACCCGCCTATGGAATTTATCCAAGATATCCTTCCAAAAATCTTTTGGTTGAGGACCCACAGTAAGGGGAATCCCCAAATAGACCAAAGGAAGAGTGCCAATTTGAAATTGAAGAATCTGATCAATCCTAAACTAGATAAGCCGAGGAGTATTGAGAAAGTAAATAAAGAGCTTGTTATCATTAATCTTTTGCCCAGATGTTTCCAATAGATTATAACTTGCTTTGTTCACTATTATGTAAGATTAAAAAAAAGGTTCCCCTAAGCATCTTTTTCCTACACATATTGCTAGAGATGGAGTATGGATATATATTAAAACATGTTGGTTCATCCTCCCATGATCCTAAATGGAATTTTTTGTGGGATGACTCATAGTAGGGCTTCTTCTCTCACTATAACTCATGTTATTTTATTTTGTAATGAGATCTAACAAAATTACTATTATGGACCATTGTAACAACCATGGTCATCCATATGATGGTATCTTTATTCATTGAGAAAATCAATATTTTGTGTCCATCAATATTTTATGTATGTTTGAATGGAGATAAAATTTTGAGAAAGTAAAGACAAATGTATATGTACTATTTCTAAGAGGGGGTGAAGCCACATAAGTGGTTTACACTTTTGAAGAGGAAGGAAATTTCAAAATTTTCCCATTCCTCATATCAAATGGGTTCGGCCGAACCCTAAGGTTCGACCGAACCATTTAGTTGGTTTGGTTGAACCTTAGGGTTCGGCCGAACCCATGGTTCGGCCGAACCAACTAAATCCCCTATTAAAAAATCATACTGGAGTGGGTTCGGCCGAACCTAGGTTCGGCCGAACCCATTTAGTATGGCTAAAACAAAAAACACATTCATTTAATTACTTTTTTTAATTGTATGTGTTGGTGGTTCGGCCGAACATGGGTTCGGTCGAACCCAAGTTCGGCCGAACCCTTCCAAGATGTTCGACCGAACACTTGTTCGGCCGAACCCCTCTTTTTTCATCCTTGGTTCCTAAGGCACCAGAATTGTTGAAAATTTTGAGTTTCGAAGCTCAATTTCAGAATGAAAATGGAGAAGATCTCAAAAACCCAACTAGTATCGGGTTCCCCTCAAAACGAGCTATCCAACGAATATAATTTTAGTATGTTTTGATTATATTATCTATCTATTTTTTAAGTTTTATTAAATATAGGTTTTTCATTGAAAACAAAACTCTCTATTCTGCACAAGTGGAAAAATAGAAGATTATCAAAAAAAAAATTTAAAAATATGAGTGCACGAGATATTGGTCCTTGATCCAACAAAAAAAAAAAAAAAAAATTTGATACATCACAGGTGAAAGTTATC
>VDFB02051855.1:6395-76285 GCA_007258455.2 Sequoia sempervirens | reverse complement strand
GATAAGAAATCAAACTCATACCACATGAATCGATTCAAGACACTCATAATTGCCTTGCTAAAAATGTCCGGAGTCAAACTCTACCTCTCCACTTTCCAACCATGCTTCGCCACTTCGGTCTACACAAAATCAGCCTTGATGTTCCAACAAACACTATCCTCTTAGTATGTCTATAGCTGAGAAGAGAAATTTCATGGCGGTGGCTAGGGTTCAGCTCATACATTCAAATGTCTTTTCCCTATTTTATTGTTTTACCTCTTGTTCACTATGACTTTCAAAACATTTTCACAATTGATAATCATTTGAAGTCTGATACTCATAATGCTTTTGAATCTACTTGTCAAAGAAAACGAATAACCTTTTACTTACTGATACTCATGTCAATGCCACATAACAAATCAAAGAACCCGATATCATCAAAAAAATGGAGCTCACAATACCTTGCCCAGCTGAAGCCCGAACTATATCAAATGATGTTAGAAACAATTTTATCAATGCCTTTCCATTGTATGATTCAAAAACATGAAAACATATAAGCCCAATACCAAAGTTTTATAATGCAAAATGTATTTCTCATTTTCTAGATGCGAAACCAAAAACATGGGATGCATATCCCCAATGAAGCCCAATACCATAGTCATTATCATATACATTAAGAGAAAGTCATAATAACTTAAACTATCCCACAAAGAAACCCGATTACCACATGTGCTTTAGCACATTGTAAATGCTGACCATGGAACCAAAACATTATGCATATAAAAAACTGAAACCATGTTGTTTTACAAGGTCATTGCCATGTAAAGTGTTTAGTCAAATGATGATGCAGTATCAGATGCAAAATGTGGAGGATCTCAAACAAATACAAATATAGTTGGATGTGGAAGAAACCAACTTAGGCTTATAATATAAGTCACACTAAATGACCATACAAGATATTTATGAACACTTCAACATTGATCATCAAAGTCGCCTAATAATGCATGTGTAGAAACCATTTACATAATGATATTGCCAAGTCAAAAATGCCATGAGATATGTAATAGAAATATGCATAATCAACTTGAACCTGCAAATGTATACATTGCCAAAGTATATGCCAGAGTATGTATGTTATTGAATAGAATCAAGTAAGAACTGAAAACCATCATGCCAAAATGAGTATAACCAAATATCATTTTCAAAGTGGTGTAATGACCAAACATATAAAATAATATCACCTAATATGAAAATATGATCAATGCCTGCAAATAAGTAAAACCCATGTACAAGTGTTGCACACAAGTCTGAATGATCAGTACAATTTATATAAACTAAATCAACTGTACTATCCAAAACAATTGAATGCCATAAAATTGAATGTGTAGCAACCATGTGCAAACTGAACAATGGAAACCAATAACCATGATGCCAATGACAATGAAGTAAATCGAAACTATGAGAACACAATGTCAAATATGTGAGAATCAAATGATGCCAACTGGAATTCCAATAACAATCAATGTAACCAAACCATTTTAACATGTTTTGACATCAAGGACAAATGCCACAAAGAGAAAGTCAACAAACTCCCCCTTTGTCCTTCATGGAAAAAATTGAGCCATCTGAACATAACTAAATCAACAATTTCTCCCCCTTTTTATCACAAGGACAAAGAAAGACACTTGTAATATGTCATGAAATACAACAACCAATCAAAACCCATATGAAAAAATAATGTTCACCAAGTAACCTTGCTCCCCCTAAAACATAGCATTAAAATGTCACTAAGCCATGCACATAACCTGCCCAATAATACCAATGACATTAGTAGGGGTAAGATTAAGCATGAAAAGATCTAAGAGAAAGTCATAATATGCACTATCATTGATAGACCAAACAAAATTTTCCAGTCTATTGCCACTATCCAAGCAACCTTTCAAAGAGCCATATCCAAAAGCTCAAACCAAAGCTAACTATCCCTGAAAAACAAAGCACTGTTTCATCTTGCCCTTTTTCACAGAGATATTACTTGCCCCCCTACAAGTAACATTTGGTCAAAGCCATAATAATGTTCAAGTAACATTCCACAGATCATCGTTAAGACCATACTTAACAACTGAAAATCCAATCAACACATTCAGGGATCAACTAATGTACCACCTCTTTATAAGCAAACAACGTTGCTCCATGTATCTCCTTGTGTTAATCACATGGATAAATAGAATATCATTGCATGCACAACAAACAAAGACCTTGTCAATAATTAAGGACAAATTGCAACATGAAGCTCCCCCTGATTCTTTGCAAAGGAAATTCCAAAATATGGACTTGTCAAAGTAAGAATACAACACTATAGAACTGTGTTGACATGACACTACAAAATTATACTTCACCTTATGATCCATGACATTGCTACATGCTCTTTGTCCAAGCACAACATAAAAAAACAATTGCTAATCCACCAAAATGTTTAGGCACTTTTATTGATACTGTCAAGATACAGTATCACAAACAAATTCAGTTTGGATTTTACTACTATCCATACTATACTCATTGTCCACCATAGAGAGTATGATGTACTATTAAATCAACAAAAAAACCTATTTATAGCATTATCAATTTTCCTAGAATAGAGAACAATCACTAACAATGAATGGACTGTTTATCCATCAATTTCATACAAACATACTTCATGTTGTCTTTTACTTCTTGGTTCATAGTAATACTTGTTGTAAAACTCACTAAGTGAACCAAAGTAGACCATTTCTCCTTCTTCAAATCATTGGCTTTCAAAGCTAAGTCACTACACCTTAAGAACTAAGCATCAAACTTGCCAAAGAACTATCAAAGTACTTCCAAACTTTAATTCCTACAATGAATGTGTTAGTAGAAACACATAAAATAATGATGTGAACACCTATAGAAGGTCATGATATAAGAAACTTCATTAACTCAATTCTTGTTGCCTGAATGATACGAAATTAAAGACTCCATCAGATCAGCACATCAAACTTAACAATCTGAAATAGAAAATCAAGCTTCAGGGAAGATATTAAGTATCAAACATGATTGAACCAAGGCTCTTTACAACTTTCACATATATGACTATCATTGACATACCAAATTCTAACTCCACCTTGCAACAAGCAATTTTGATCTGCTTATGATATGGACCACATTTCTGTCACTTTTCATTTGACCTTGAAATTACCATCAAACTTTACTAGGTAGGAAACTTATTGAGAACATCAGCCAAGTTATCCAAAACCTTCACACCTAAGTCTATTATGATCCTATTAATGTAGAATACATTCCAAGAAAAAACACCCACACTGTCAAATGAAATGAGACTTACAACTTATCCAAGTGTGATGAATACATATCTAAAGAAATCATAAAGTTGTTGTTATGTTGATTACTACACATATCATAGTACTTGTTCCATAGTTATCCTGCCAAAACATAACGACATTCCTAATACTCTGAGATCCATTTAGGACAAGAATATTTGCATGATAATCATGAAGAATAATATCATGTTTACTGTTAGTCGTGTGTACCAAAAATTCATCAACTGACTGTAGCAACAATCACAGAGAAAGTTGCATTTACAAATCAATGCTTCTATAAACTATCAGAAACCAACAATATCTCATCTCAAACACAATCCTACTTTTTTCTAAAAGATTGCTAACCACAGATATACCACTGTTCTTCACCTGGTCCATGAATTAGACAAACTATGCCAAAGCTTCAAAAAATTACTTCTTATGCTATCATAACTCATTTAGGGTAAAAATAAATGTTACCATACTAGACTTCCCCTAAGTCTTCTTATTCTCAGGACTTGGATAGCATCGCATGTGCAATGTGTGCACAGTGCACTTTCATGGATTCATTTTTATTACCAAATTGATTATTCTTTCTTCTCTAAATCATACATGATCCTTTCTCTTTCTTTCCATCTTGATTGATCTTTCTTCTCCACACTTGTATAGAATTTGTCTTCTTCTTACTCAATATTTTATTTTCCTTTTATCTGAACATGTAGTCCCTAGAAGGCTTTATCATACTTTTCTTACACCATTGTGCTTTGTGTCCAAACCCATTACATCTGTAACATATAATAGTGTTGTCTAGATCAAAGAGAGGATAATTTCTTCTAGACATGTTGTATGAACCTCCATTACCATTCTTATCATTCCACCAATAGTTAGTTGCTACATGACCAGATTTGTGATGGATATAACATATAGTGCAACTATTTGAACTATAATTATTTCTGGCATATATTTCACAGTCTCTAGCCCTATGTCCATAAACA
Organism: Sequoia sempervirens; assembly: GCA_007258455.2. Lineage (NCBI taxonomy): Eukaryota > Viridiplantae > Streptophyta > Pinopsida > Cupressales > Cupressaceae > Sequoia > Sequoia sempervirens. Next base: position 71,979 of record VDFB02051855.1, on the reverse strand, counting down.
TGACATGAATAGAAGTAACCATGGAAATGGGAATAATTATACCTTGTTGATTGACATTTCCTGGTAGATGAGAAACCTGTGAATCTATTAACAACTTTACTTTCTATTTCTAGAGTATGATTGTTCAAGTCTATTTTCTTCTTAGGAGTCTGCCTAACCCTGAGACTCTGTCCACCTTTTGTTGCAAAGACTATTTCATGTTGAGACTAATTGTGAACTCTTGAACTTTTTCCTTTTACATATCCTACTCTTGTAGGATCTTTAGAATGCTTTTTTCTACCAATCATCTCATACAATAGATTAGCACTATGATCAAACTTCTATTTTTTTATCTAATTGAACCTTGACACTTTCAAGCTCTTTCCTTAATGCAACTACTTCTCCTTCAAGTTTTATGCATTCAATATTTTTAACCTCCAAATCAAAGCTTACTACATCTGCTATCCTCTTGCACTCTTCAATTTCAATGTTTTGATTAATAGTCATATCATCTTTAAGAGTTAGTTCTTTTAACAAGGAATCATTATTTGAACTTTTCTTTAATGAAACGACCTCATTTTCTAGTTTAATACATAACTCATCCATGTATTTTAACTTGGATTCTAATCATTCTTCAGTCTTTTTCTTAGCAACCAATTGGGCTTTCATAAATTCAATAATCTTTTTATCACCATTATGATCTTGTATTACAGCTTTATTAATGTTGACACTTTCTTGTAGGTGTACCCTAAGATCCTGATTTTCTTTTCTAAGCCTCTTAAGTTCATCTAAGGAAGCAAGCAGTTCTTCCTCCAAATCAACCTCAAATTCATCACCTTCATATTCTTTTTCACTTACTAAGTGAATTTCTTCTTCTTCAACTATAGGATCACATTTAGGATTAACTGGCAGAGGTATTGCTTGAGAAAAAACTTCACTAGACTTGAAACTAGTGTTTTTCTTCTGACTTCATTTTCTTTTGCACTTATCCATAGTACTCCTCTAATCAAAAACTTTGTTGAACTTAATATGTTTAGGTTTATGCAAGGATCTAGCTTTTTACACCAACATTAATCAAAATTAGATATGATTTTACAAAACACATAGACTGTTCAAATAGACAAAAATACCTTCTTGAACTTGTGACAAATTGACTTCCAAGACCATAATCAATCCACGGTATGAAACCTAATGCAGGACCCTATGCTCTGATACCAATTGTTGGAAGATGAATTACTCTGAGAGGGGGGTGAATTAGAGTAATGTACCATTTCTCAAACTTTTAACTTCAAGAGCAAATCACACTCTAATGAAATATTTATGAACCTTCTTAAATTGCAAGATGAATTCTATCACATCAAAGACTTTTGCAGCATGATGGATTGACAAAAGATTTACATAACAATGTCAAAGCATGATATTGATTGTTCATGTAGACTTGATTGAACAATTCCTTTTAATGCTTTATTTTCACAAGACTTAATGTATGTTTTGAATACTTTTATAACAGAGTGAAATGCTTAATCAAATATTAGAGCATTGCATGAATTGCATTCACAAATGACAAAATGAAAATATTAACTCTTAAGCACATGGGCTGAAACACAAATGCACATATTTCACCACATAACACATTATTTTCCTGAGTGGAAAAACCCTCTTGGGGTATAAAAACCCACTCGAACAATTCCTTTTATTATTAGAGCACCAACTCCACTATTACAAGAGTACCAATTCTCTATAGTTTAGGAGCACCCACTCCTTTTATAGTTTAGGAGCACCAACTCCTTTAATCCATTCTGAACAATATCAATGATTGAGAGGATTTCTCTATTTCAATAAAACCTTTTACCAAAACTAACTAGTATACACAATACCTTAAGAATTCAAAATAAAAATAGAATCCTTAAAATATCAGGTATAATAGTATAATGACCTACCTCAAAGATTTTCAATATTTCAAATACATATAATCAGATTGGCTTAAAATCCATCTTTATTTTCCTCCCTATCCTTTAGGTTCGAAGGCCTTTGAATATATAAATGCACAAAAATAATGTCAAACTTTTTTCCAACTAACTTTCTCATAACTGATTCTCAAACCAACGAGTACCTTTAGGGTTTCCAATAAATCCTAGAAGCCATACATCAAATTCCATTAGGATTTCAAAATAATCCCTTAGGAAAGATGAAAACTGATAACTAATCCCTTGCTCTTAAACAAAAGATCCAGGTCCCTTTAACAAAATGAATCGATTGTTTCAATTACAAAATAAGTTTCTTCGAACCACTAATCATTTGTAAACTGTTTCTTTAATGATCATTAAAATTCCAAAAAAAACCATTCCATACCTATTTATGGAGACAAGAAATCAAACTCATATGACATGAATCGATTCAAGACACTCATAACTACCTTGCTAAAAACTTAGAGTCAAACTCTACCTCTCCACTTTCCAAATGTGCTCATCACTTCGGTCTACACAAACTCAACCTTGAGCTTCCAGGAAACACTATCCTCTTAGTATGTCTATAGCTGAGAAGAGAAAGTTCATGGCGGTGGCTAGGGTTCATCTCATACATTGAAATGTCTTTGCCCTATTTTATCTTTTTACCTCTTGTTCACTATGACTTTCAAAACCTTTTCATAATAAATAATCATTTGAAATCTGATACTCATAATGCTTTTGAATCTTCTTGTCAAAGACAAATAATAACCTTTTACTTACTGTCGACCCATGAGTCACTGCCCACGTAACTTCATAAAACACTTTGATCGATACTCATGTGAATTCCACATAACAAATCAAAGATCTCGATATCATCAAACGATGGAGCTAACAATACCTTGCCTTCTTGAGGCTTGAACTATATCAAATGATGTTACAAACAATTTAATCAATGCCTTTCCATTGTATGCCTCGAAAACATGAAAAAATATAAGCCTGATACCAAAGTTTTATAATGCGAAATGTATTTCTCATTTTCTAGATGGGAAATCAAACACATGGGATGCATATCCCCAATGAAGCCTGATACCATAGTCATTATCATATACCTTAAGACAAAGTCATAATGAGTTAAACTATCCCACAAAGAAACCCGATTACCACATGTGCTTTAGCACATTGTAAATACTGACCATGCAACAAAAACATTATGCATATAAAAACATGAAACCATCTTGTTTTACAAGGTCATTGCCATGTAAAGTGTTTAGTCAAATTATGATGCAATGTCATATACAAAATGTGGAGGATCTCAACCAAATAAACATATAGCCTGATGTGTAAGAAACCAACTTAGGCTTATAATATAAGTGACACTAAATAACCATACAATTTTTTTATGAACACTTCAACATTGATGATCAAAGTCACCTTATAATGCCCATGTAGAAACCATTGACATAATGATATTTCCAAGTCAAAAATGCCATGAAATATGTAATAGAAATATGCATAATCAACCTAAACCTACAAATGTATACCTTGCCAAAGTATATGCCAGAGTATTATGTTACTGAATAGAATCAAGTAAGAACTAAAAGCCATCATTGAAAAATGAGTATAACCAGCTATCACTATAAAAATGGTGTAACAACCAAACATATAAAATGATATCACATGGTATACAAATGTGATCAACTCTTGCAAATAAATAAAACCCCTTTCTAAGTGTTGCACTCAAGTCTGAATGATCAGTACAATTTATATAAACTAAATCAACTACACTATCCAAAACAACTGAATGCCATAAAACTGAATATGTAACAACCATGTGCAAAGTAAACAATGAAAACCAATAACCATGATGCCATTGACAATGAAGCAAATAAAAACAATGAGAACATAATTTTAAATCTGTGAGAATCAAATGATGCCAACTGGAATTCCAATAACAATCAATGTAACCAAACCATTTTAACATGTTTTGACATTAAGGACAAATGCCAAAAAGAGAAATTCAACATGTTGAAATTTCAAAAAATATACTTTGATTAAGTTGCATTTTCAAAGGATTCACTATGCCACTGATTTCACATCAAATGGCCAGAATTTGTTGTCTTCATATTTGGTCTATCATATTCTAGTATTTTTTTTTTGCATATTCATAGACATACACACATGCATATACATACACATATACATATACATATGCATACATGCATACATATACATACACATACATATACATATACAAACTTATACATGCATATACATATATATATACTACACGCCCCGCTAAGGGACCTGGTGAATTAACACAAAAGACATTCAACATCATGTCAATAATTTTTTTTTTTAATAAACTAAAGTGACACTAACTAACACCACTCAACAGATTAACATGGATGACATCATTACATTAACATCATATCATAATCACATTATGAAATACAAGTAACTTTAATCATATCCCACTTACACACTTATCCACCATGGTCCCCTAACATCGCTACTATAATACATCTACACTAACTAAACCTATAGAAAGACATTTGATATACTAAGATCACATCCAATCAATTCTTTGAATGTAAATTAAATCCCATCCATCAAATTACATATAATAACATAATTATAAATAAACCCCATCTAACACTATGCCAATATGATCCTAATCTTAATCAATGCCATGGAATAAGTACATAAAGATATATCATATCTACTACTCAATTAAGTTCATATGCAACATAAATACAACATTCCTACGTGAATATTTTCACTACATAATAAACAACAATAAATATATCTTCAAGGTTAAATCAAGTTATTTAAGTTTCCTTTACAAGAATGCTACAATGTACAAGATTCAAAAATTGACAAAGAGAAAAACAATAGATGACTCCTATAAAAACCCTCTTTTCGGCATACCTTATTACAACCAAATAACAAAATGAGCAACTTAGTGACTAGATTTTTTCTAAAATATAAAATATTAAAACTATAATTAATTTAACTACTTTCAAATTCCTACAAATCTAAAATCCTAGTCTTCCATTGGCTGGTTATAGTTACAGGGAGAAACAAGAGTATTTGCAGCCATGGAGGAGCAACCTGACAACAACCCCGTGTTTCAACCATATCTCAAAACTACGATCTAGGTTTTTGAAAAAACCCTTTAAATATCTCACCAACCCATTTCGTAAAAATAGATTTATGGCTAATGCAATAAGACCATTTTACTTAAGACAATAAATATATATTGATTTTTATTCTAGAATAAATAAATATTTCATTCAAACATAAAATAAAAATATCTATCATGTATTTTCAAAAATTAGAGAGAGATATAAATCAATCAAATCAATCATACATTCAAAAAGAAAATTTAAACAAAATATTTCAAAATCCAACCTCAATCCAATGCTTGGCATGGATGGGAATTCAATGTCGAGCTCCAAAACATTCAAATTCTGACTCTCCAATCAAAATTCTCCTAAAATCATAATTCCTCAGCAAAATCCATTCCCCCTTAAATCATAATTAAATTCCAAATCACTTTCCAAATTTTGATTCAAAATCACTGAATTTTTTTCAAAAATCTTAAAAAGATTAATTCAAAACCATGTAAAATCTCTCCATTCTCAAAACCCCCCAAAAAAATCTCTTCCAAAATCCTCTAAATTTCATGAACAAAAGTGAAAGTCTCATTTTCCAATTTTTCTCATAAATAAAATTAATTAAATTCAAAAAAGAAAGAAAAACAAACATGAAAGTAACTTTCTTTTTTTCTTCCCAAAAGACTCTTCTTTTCCAAAATAAAACAAGGAAATCAAATCCTCTCATAAAAAAATACTAAAATATTAAATTAAAACACTTATCCTCATCCCACAAATGAAATAATTAAAATAAAATAAATAATCAAATTAACTCATTTATTTAGGGTTTCCCACCAAATAAATTCAAAATATTATAAGAGATAAAAGCACCTCCTTAAACATAATCACTCCACCAAAATAGTAAATTAAAACACAAATATAACATATGCTTACATATTAATATTTAATAAACAATAGTAGAATATGTTAATATTTATAACCTTATTTTCATAAAATATAATACACATATAATCATAATAATATTAATAACCAATATTCATTCATGCCAAAGAATAACCATAGCAATATATATATATATATATATATATATATATATATATATATAATAACATTAAATCGCACCTCATCACATTAATAAAAATTATAATAACTAACATGATCGACACAATATCTAACTTCACTCAAATAATCCACAATTCAAGGCTAGGTATAAACCATGAAATAACTTCTTACATGAAAGAGACATTCACATCAAAACATAAATAACAAGAATGATTCCAACAGTGACTAACCTGACTTACCAAAGGACTTAACACCATTTGAATTGAATCCACACTCAAAGATAGACATTATAGTCACACAATCACATAACCCAACAAAAACATTCACACACGTGCAACACTCCAACCATAGGGTAAAGGAGACCGGGCATTGTCCCTTGACAACCCGAAAATGTGGTCACACACTAAATTAATTGTCCCTAATTGGGGACAATGGCTAGGGTTAGGGTATAACTTGGACCTCGATGTTATCTCCTCAACCACCATTGAGATTAGAGGCACACTCAAGGCTACTAATTCAATTAGAGACGTAGCCTAGTACATGTTCACTCAAACATACAAATTAGAGCACATATGCATAATAGTTGAAGCACTAGGAAAGAAACTTTAGCAATCATATCTCATTCCCATATGTCCCCCATACGTCTAATAGTATGATTCTTCCCTTTCCACAAACACACTAGTGCATCACTTAACTATCAAAGTAAATCTTTGCATAATAACAACATAGCAATATGCATCATACTCACAAAAGTACTAACAGAAGCTCACGTTCCATCTTTAAATATCCACAGTATTGTACCTTCATCTCCAAGTTCCAAAGCCAAAATACCTACATATCTATGGTGAGAATGGAGGGGCACTACATATACATAGACATATATACACATACACATACAGATACATATACATATACATATACATATATATACATACATATACATACATATACATACAAATGTACATATACATGAAAGGGATCCTTTTATATACTAGTAAATAGGAATGCATATCTACTTGCACATCTATATTCTTTGTCAATATGACCCATGTATATATACACCTTAAAGCCAAGAAAACTGGAAACAATAATGCCAAATTTGCAATGGGTATAACAAAAAGGAAAATTTTACTTACGAAATCAGGATCTAAAGGTCGGGGGAGCACCTCCTCAGAGGTGGATTTTGCAGGGGCACTAATGGGTGTTGCCAACAAATCAATGTTGGGGGGCTTTGCAAACCCGTCCACAAAGCCCATTTCCGTAGACATAGTTCTAGGAACTTATTTGCAAGGACAAAATGTTGCAATTTGAGTTCACTAATTGACAACTCTATTTCACAATTAAAAAAAAAGATTAGTGTATTGCAACATCTCAATGGTAATTGGTAGACAACTTAGAAATATCAGTTTATAACCATTCCACTTTTAATATTGTCGAAACAACATGATATACAACAACAAGAATAGAAATCCACTTTTAATGTTGTGCAAACACCAGGGATACATCAACAAGAATAAAAATGATAAATGAAAATGCATATACCCCTATATGTATCTCTCTATCTTTGGGTTGCTTATATGTGTATCCATGTAGTCTTTTATTATTTCTATATATGTGTATTTATGCAATTTTTAAGTTTTTTATGTAATGGAAATAGTGATATGGTGCAATAATCTATCCAAAATTCATATAACATCACAGGTTTAATTGGAAATTTGGCCTACATTGCTTAATATTCAATATTATGGACAAAACATTTATGCAAAATACCCATCTAAAACGACTTACAAATTCCATAGCACAACACTTTGGGGTACATATATATATTGAATTTCCCCTTTCTCAACACATTTTTAAACACAGACATATAAGCAAATATATCTATCCATATGTACATATCTATATATCTATTTATATACACATTGCTATATCTAAACACATGTGTATAGCATATTTGTTTGTCACTATCTAACTCCTGCGCTTGAAATTTATGAATGCAAGAAACATCCAAATTGATTTTCCCCTCAATTAAGTGGTTGGGGGGTGATCCCACAATAGTGGTTTACAATTTTTGGACAAACTGGACATTGAAATTATTATTTTTAACTAAATCTTCACATTTGGGTACCTATAGTGGCTAAACTATGAGGAATTTCAAGATGATACAAACTAAAGTCTCGTCACATTTTGTCTATAGATTCTAAAAATATTTTTTTCAAAATTTTTGGAATTAGATTGCACTTCTTTTTCCATCTCCCACGAAAACTAGTTTTTTTCATAAAACAACATTTTTAAAAAGTGACGCACACTATATAACACATAATTTTTTTTTCATGAAGGATAAAATTCTATTTTTTTTTTAATTTAGAGTTGTAACTCTGATATCTAGTGCTTCCACTTGGTTAGATAGTTTTTTATTGAATATTTTTTCTTTAATCAAGTTTCGAAGTCAAACCAATTACAATTCAGACATAGCGCGACCGTATAATGCATAATTTTTTTTGTATATATCGAAATTCAATTTTTTATTTTTGTTGGATCAAACAATTTCATATTTGGTGCACTCATATTTTTCAAAAAAAAAAAAATTGATAATCTGCTATTTTTCCACATGTGCAAAACAAAGACCTTCATTTTCAATGAAAACCCTATGTTTAAGAAAACTAAAAAAACAAATACATAATAAAACCAAAACATATTAAAATTATATTTTTTGGATAACTCATTCTGAGGAATACCTTATTCTAGTTGGGTTTGTGAAGACTCCTCCATTTTCATCCTCAACCCGAGCTTTGAAGTGTAAAAATTTAGGTTTTCAAAGTGCCTGAGGGGGAGAATGAGGTCAAAGGGGCGTTCGGTCGAACCCATAGGGGTTCGGTCAAACCCATAAGGGTTCAGTCAAACCTAAGTTTGGTCGACCCAAGGTTCGTCCGAACCCCCTTCCCAAAAGGGGTTTTTTAAAAAAATTTGTCTGTGCATGCATTAATATAGTTCGCTCGAACCTTGGTTTGACCAAACATTTTTTTGGTTCGTTCGAGCCCCCCAAAATCAAAAAAATTGCCATGGGCTCATTTTTGGTGAGTTTTCCTTCCTCCAAATTGTAAACCACTATTGTGGCTTCACCCTGGGAAGGTTACAAATTCAAACCATTTTGGTTTCTTATAGAATATTGTCTACTCCACAATTTGGCATTAATAGAAGCAACAAAAGGGTTAAATTTGAAGTTGTCTCAGCCAGTCAACTGAGGGAAAATCTAGTTTGGATGCTTACTTGCATTATCAAATGGGCCATAGGGCTATTGGTTTGTATATATGGATATATATGTCTACATACATAAATATTTTTAAATACAAAATAGAGAATTCAATATATATATACACCAATTGTAGTGCAATGTCATAGCAGGAACTAAATGCAATATTCATTGTTGCAGTGGGGAAAGTATATTACTAAATATGCAAGAAAATATATTGATTTAGTTACATTATCAAAAGAGCCATTATGGCATTATGAATATGTTACACATACTGCACGATTAAATGTTTCCTTCTCAACAAATAGAAACTTACAACAAATAGCCTATCAACTAAAAATATAAAGTTGAACAGATAAGAGAACTATTATAGGAACACTTAAAAGCCACAAAACTATTTTCCCCTCCATGCCTATACAAAAATCTTTTCAACTTGCAAAATAAATTATGTAATCCCAACTCTTTATGATGATACTTATTTTCTTTAGGTTGCTCTCATGGTGCTATTTGGTTTTGTGACCATTGCTAAATGCAAATCAAGTAATGCAACTATTACTATGTTTTGTAGTTAAAGCTAGAAGACCATTCAACCAATGGTTACATAGATTGCTTGTGTTGCATGAATATGTTTTATGATATTCTTTCCTCATGTTTCAAAGCTCTATTTAATGTTGGGTTTCGGTGTTCTCTCATTTTATGTGGTTCTTCAGTGTTTTTCTAATAGTTCTTTTACAATTTTCCTATTTCTCTATAATATTTAGTGCCAAATAATGCATGCCAAATTTAGAATATATGTATGTATATATGTAACCATTCAACTAGCCATTGGTGTATTGCTTTTGTTGAAGCTACCACTAGTTTGCTACAAATTGCAGCAAAAGGCATGTACATGTTGCAGGATAACTTTGAGTCTACAACATATCCTCTTATTGTTATTAAAGGCCTTCTTTGTAAACCTTGTCTTGTACGAATATGTTTAGTGTTAGTTTCCAATCATCTGTGATTTATTAGTTAATGACAATTTAATTATATGATGTGATCCTAAATCTTTTTTTATGTACAAAATACCTTTCCCATTTCTTTAAACTTATAGACAAATAAAAAAATCTGAAACATATTGATACAAGATTCAACCTACATCCTTTGTTGGTAAATAGTGAAGACAAATAGAGAATTCTATAAAATGTATTAGACCTTATTATGAAAATTAGCTATAGGCATCTCTACCTGTAATTCTATCACTATCTAGACAAGGTGTAACACCAATTTCTATGTAACAATTAGTTTCTCAATTAAAAATTCAAGATACATTATTTTCCACTAAATATTATAGACAAAATAGGGAAATTGTAAGAGTAGGAAAAAACAATAGCATGCAACATATTGGTGCAAGAAAAGCAGTCTATGTAATAGTTGTAAGAGCTAGTAGGTTTGCATTTAAGAATAAAATATATGTCATTCTCCAGTGTTTTCTTTATAGTTCTTTTACAATTTTTCTATTTGTTTTTAATATTTAATGCCCAATAATTCAGCTCATATTTACAATATATGCATGTATATATGTATATATATGTCTACATATATGTATAATATATATATATATATACACATACATATATACACACATACATGTATACATATGTAGACACATATATATACTCTATGGATCTTTGCTGCTATACACATTTGGTACAATTAGGCCCTTGGTATCTTTCTAATTGATCTAACTTCAAATCCTTACAAAGACGATGGTATACATTGTGAGTGGCTACATAATTTATTCCTATGTTTGCATATATATACATTTGCACATTGATTCAGCTTCCATGGTTTTGATCTCACTTTGGTGGCCACAATCTTTGTAGCCTCCTAACAAATAGAGTAATTATATAAAAGGAGTTGACATGTATATATATATATATATACATATACATATATACATATACATACATACATGTATATATATACATAGATACATACATGTATATATATATACATACATACATAATATGTATATATATACATATCTACACACATATACATATGCACACACACACACACACACATATAGCTACATTAGTGTTATTCTAATACCTCTTTTACAATTTCTCTATTTCTCTATAATATTTAGTGTGAGGTGATGCAGCTCAGATTTTCAATGAAGTTTGTGGGATTATACTCTTTTGTACATGGGTGTTTTGCATAGATGATTAATTTATTGTTAATGTCTTCTTGTTATATATTTATATATGCATATGTACATATATATACATACATACATACATGTATATATATACATATGTACACACACACACACATATATGTAGCTACATTAGTGTTATTCTAATACCTCTTTTACAATTTCTCTATTTCTCTATAATATTTAGTGTGAGGTGATGTAGCTTGAATTTTCAATCTAGTTTGAGGGGTTATATTCTTTTTTACATGGGTGTTCTGCATAGATGATTAATTTATTGTTAATGTCTTCTTGTTCTATGTTTCTTTCTTTGAGGTTAAACTCATTTTGGATACTTCAAAGAGAATATCGCTCTATGCAGGTGTAGGAATTACAGTTAAATCTTCTTTCTTCCGCCAGAAATTGTAAAATAGCTATTACATGACAAATCCTATTCACAACTCGGCTGATAGGAATCCCAACAGAAACTTCAAACAAATAACAAACACTCTCCATATATATATATATATATATATATATATATATATATATATAATCGGCCCTATGTTAATCTCCAATTGATCCTATGTTAATGGATCTAATGACAAAGATACACATAGGAAACTAAAACAGTAAATTGAGAGCAAGAAAATTAATAACCCTAACCATATTTTTTTACGAACGAAATTAGATTTAACTACATTTACTTCTATGGGAACACACAAAATGGATATAGCACCACAAGCTTAATTAGAAATTTGAGTTGCATTGTTTAGTATTCAATATTATGCACAAAATATTTATGCAAAATACCCATGTAAAACTACTTTCAGAATTCATAGCACAACAGTTTTGAAACCTTTAAATCTGGTATAGAGCCAACCCAAGGATGATTATTCTTACAATAGGCTCATACGCAAGCAACACTACAATGGCTCTTTTGACAATGCAACCTAACCAATACATTTTCTTGCCTTACAAAGGGAAAAACTATGACAATTAACAATTTTTTATAGGAAGCTTTGAATAGATGATGAAAAAAGAGTATCATGCAACATATTGGTAGAAGGAAAGCAGTCTATGTAACAATTGTAAGAGGTATTAGGATGATGCTTAAGAATTAGATGTATGTCGTTCTCTAGTGTTTTCCTAATAGTTCTTTTACAATTTCCACAAACAATTAACCTGGAACCAGAAAACTAAAAACCCTAGCCATATTTTTTGATGAAACAAAGAAGATTTAACTGCAATTTCTCCATCCATACAAAACCATAATGGCATAAATCCATGGAAAATGACCTATATATTCCAGATAAAAATAGTTTCAACATAAATAATAAGTAAACCGTTTATTTAAAACACCCAATTAAAATGACCTATAGACTGTGCAAAATGATAGTTTTAAAACCCTCTGATCTACCATAAAATGGAGTTGAGACCAACAATTTTTACAATAGTCTACTATCAAACAAACCAGCAAACTACAAACGATGCTTTTTAGAATAGTCCACTATGAAAGCAACATCACAATGGCTCTTTCGACAATGCAACTTAATCAGTATACTTCTTCACACATTACATAGAAAATCTAAGCTACATTGGTTGGAATTAAATATTAGAGAGAAAGAGAAAAATTGTAAAACTATTACACAACAAATCATATTCATGGTTCAGTTGATGAAAATACCATCAAAAACCTCAAAAATAACAAACCCTCTACATATCCATATATATACAATCACTCCTATCTTAATCTACAATTGGGCAATAAAATTACCAACCCTAATCATATTTTTTGATGGAAGAACCTAGATTTAACTACAATTGCTCCTATGGTAATGGGTATAAGGCTAAAGATGCACAAAGATATCTACAAACAATAAACCAAATACAAAAAAATTACAAACCCTACCCATATTTTTTGACAAAATAAAAATGATTCAACTGTAATTTCTCCATCTACACAAAACCATAACGCTAGACATCCATGAAAAATCGCTTATAGATTTCATACAACAATAATTTTAACATAAATAATTAAGAAACAATTTATACAAAAAACCCATGTAAAATGACTTATAGATTGCAAAGAACGACAGTTTTAAAACCCTCCAATCTGCCACAAAAAGTAGCAGGAAATGATATTTTTTACAATAGTCTCCTATGAAACAAACTAGGGAACCACATGCGACAATTTTTACAATAGTTTGCTATCAAACAAACACCGTAATGGCTCTTTCAATAATGCAACTTAATCAATAGACTTCCTCACACATTACACAACACATAAATGTTCAAACCCTTAAACCTTCTATCAAAACAAACAATAAGCAGAGAAAGAAAGACATAAACAATAAATTAATCATTTATGCAAAATACCCATGCAAGACAACTTATCGATTCCATAGCCCAAAAGTTTTAAAACCATCTAACCTCCTAAAAAATGGAGCCGAACGTGACAAATTTAACAATAGCCTACTATGAAACCAACACCACAATGGCTCTTTTGACAATACAACTTCATCAAAGTATAATTTCTCACACACCAACATTCAATATTGCATTTACTTCATCTGTTACCATTGTGCAACAAAATGATACATTGGCGCTCGTGCCAACAAATGCTTACCATTCACCTTCCCTGTATCCAAGACAAAATTATCCACCACCACCAACCCATGTAATTACCAACGTCCACGTCGCCAAAAAAAAATACGGTTACCTCCCCGCTGACTGGGACACCCCCAGCATCAGAAAATCTAATTCACAGTTGGGCTAACAAAAATCCTGGTGGAAACTTCAAACAAAATAGCCTATCAGCTAATTAATCAATTAGAGTGTGCAAAATTGAAGTAAAAGTTTTCAAGGTTTAATTTAGTAGTTGGATCTTTCAAAGTTAGAAAAATCTTCAAAAAATACATTTTTATTCAAAAATCTAGTGAGGTTAGAAAACCTCCATCAAAGTCTAGCAAGGTTGTCAAAACTACATAAAAAATTGACACACATTTTTTAAAACAAAAAGAAAAGGAATACATTACCCATCAAAATTTTAATGAGGTTTTAAAAATTCTTTCAACATGAATGAAGTGGATGTAAGAACCGCTTAAAGGACCATGTGAAAGCATCATGTGGTAGCTAGGGTATTCATCAAATCATAATAAAGGGGATTTTTTCAATACTCTAATTGCCACAGTTGTGCTTGAAGCATGAAATAAACCTTTGCAAATGATTTAAAAAAGAGGGAAATCATTTTAATATTTTTTTAATAGTAGATGGGGGAGTATGGAGACCATTGTTAAAAAAGGCTCGTGGCATTTCCAAAATTCATAAAAATAGTTATTTCATGTGCATCTTGGACAAGATTCAGAAGGGTAATTTTGATCCTTGAAACTTTTAAACATCCTCTCAACCTATGCTACAAAGGAAGCATTAAAAGAGAGTTTGGACATGTGCATATTTAAAATGTTGATCTATCAAGGTGCATGTTAAAATGAGAGTTTTGGGATAGGGTATTCAAATATAAAGGTATAACTAAAATACAAACAAGGCGTTACCTATTTAACAAAATTCCTCAAAGAGATGTGATCCCATTTTCTCTACAAGAATCTTCAATATTTATGAGAGGAAAAAAAATACTAGCTATGGCATGGTGTTAGCAAAAAGGTTCATGGTAATATAGGATGCTATGAGAAGAAGGTAGCAATGCAAGGATACACACTTGTAACATTAAAATCTAAATTAGGTTCGACCATTACAAGAGGAAATCTATAAGAATAACTCCAATCACCAAAGTATGGAGGTAAAAAGTATACTAGTATACATATGTCTCAGGTAAGTGTGAAGTAACAAAAGAAGAAAGGGAAAATAATTTTGTTGGGGAATTTCAGGATAGAGTGGTACTGTTTCTAGTCACTATTTCTACTAGAAATAACATTAACGAAAAAGAATATTTTATACCCAAGGGAGATAGTAATACAAGTTGAGACAAAAGTAGAGTCAAGAAAAGGAAGGGAGATAATCATAGCTGGTTGTATGGTTTAGAGTGTGAGTTTCATGTCAAATGAATATGAGGGTTGCTATAAATTATTTTTGGTTATGTTTCTACATAAAATCAGAGCCATTGAAAATGAATTACAAATATTAGTGCATGATACAACTAGACCTCTAGCATCAAAAGGTGTAGATTTGTGTAAGAAAATGAGCAGGAATGGCTAAATGAACACTATAGAAGGTGACAAAGGAATTATTTGTGGAGATCATGAAGGAGATGAAGAAGGAAGATTATGTTGTATCATATTCTTTACTAGAATTAAGTTATTCCAAGACAAGAAATATAGATACAGGTGAAGCTATATGTGTTGATAGTGACCAAAGAAAGCTAAGCTCATCCTCAATATTTGTATTCTCATGGATTTGAGAACCAAACCACTCAATAAATCTAAGATTAGTCCTTTGTATTGATATTGGAGACATTTTTATAATTGAAGTTTTAGCATGATGGTTAGAATGCAATTAATATAAATGTGTGTTCCTTTGTGCTTATGTTAGTTTTCCATGGGATCTTAGATCTTGAGGGCTTGCATAACCTCCTTGATCTATTGTCATCTTATGTGCAACAATATTCATACATTTGGGTCATTTAGGCCTGTTCACTTTCATTACTTTGCGATAGACAATCATATTTACAAACTGAAGTAATTTCATTTGTAACGAATTTTTTTTTTTTAGCTTGAAGCAATGGCTCATCATGCATGGAGTTCCAACGGTCATATCCCTGATGGTGATTAGGCTCTATGTGGTAGGCATTTGCATCCTCCTTAGAACTATGATACCAAAAATAAGCATCTGCAAAGGCCACTGAATGCTCTGCACTTGCATGCAAGAAAGAACTCAGGAAAGGGTACATACAAGTTCTCAAAACCTAACTAGAAGCCTTTTCAGAAAACCAGGCATTTGGTGCATGGAAAGCAATCCATTTTCAATCTTTATGAGGATGATAGGGGCACCTTACGACAATTGGAAGAAAAATGGTTTCTTAGAAAACTAGAGGATAATTCACATTTCTCAGAGTGATTTTATGCTAATGTGGAAGCAAATATTAAGTCTCACAAGTAGGGAAGATACAAAAATTCTTCTAGCGCTCCCTTCAATCCAAATATCTCGTGTCTCTCTTAGCACAAAGGCAGTAAAAAGGGGCGGAAAGTAGATCTAGAAGTGAATAAAAGCGGGGGTTTTCAAGTAGAACAACCAAAAGAGGACAACAAAATAAGGGTATTACGATCTGGCACTGTCATGAGTAGGGAACATCTCCCAAACTTTTGAACCCCAATGCCACAAATCTACAATGGGAATCTCCAGTGAAGAAAACTGGCCAGCATGGAGCTCCCCTCATTAGTGATATTATAAATCATTCAAAGGATAATGAGCATAAGGCCAACAAGGTGAAAAAATCAAAGAAAAATAAGAAGAAGAAATCTAATAAGGTTGGGTCAGTTAAGAAAATCTAGAAGCGCAAGGAATCCGAGATAGAAACAGATAAATCTAATCCCTCCCACTCCTTAGAAGGAATTAAAGTCACTTTTCTTGATTGCATGTTACATGCGCAAATCCAAGATCTGAGGGATAAAGTGATAATCTGTAAGTTTTGGAACTTATCTTTACCCTTACCACAATTAAAGGATCTAATTTATAATGATTGGGAGGGGGTACAACAAATCTTTTATTTAAGCAGTGATAAGGGAATTTTTGTAGTTATTTTTGATAGTAAAGATACGAAAGACTCTATCTTCATAATTAAATCTTGGGATTTTCAAGGGGTAGGTCTAAGTATGCAACCCTAGATCCCAAATTTCAATCCAAAAAGTGCTAAATTCAATTTTTTACCCTTTTGGTTTCAATTGACTCAACTCCCACTTGAATATAGAGAACTTAACTTACTTGAGATCATTGCTAATAGGTTGGGAATTTTTCTTATACATGACAAAGAATTTTTTTTAAATCCCTCAAGACCTATCAGAATGTGTGCTCTGTTTGATACCTAGAAAGAGTTTCAAACAAATATACAATTGGTGTCAAAATTTGGAAATTGGAATCAACAAATTGTTTGTGAAACCCCTGAGAATATCTTCCCTAATTTCCATATCATGGGACATACATCTTCTCAAATTTTATCAAATTTACAACCCCATCACCTAGGAAATTCTAGAGGCATTCCTAAGCATTGTGGTAAGGTTAACAACTCAGATGATAATTCCAATCTGTTGGATGCTAAATCAAGATCTCCCACAATGGAGGATCAAGTTCATCAGGATCATCCAGGTCACGTGATCATTCTAGCAAAAAATATTACACTCAAAAGAAAATGAGATCCAGTGGGTGTAGAGTTAGGGTCTACTAAAAGTCTAAAGACAAGTAGAAACCCATTGTTCCATATTAAATTTTTGTAGAATGTTTTGAATCTAATGCAAATATTCTCCAGCTTGTCACTTAATCTTTATTTTCCAATGAAAAAATGTGAGTAGATGACATCGATTTGACCATTTTGTCAACTTTTCAACTCAATTCCATCGAACATTATCTCCAGAATGTTCCCATCAGATGATATCAATCGTGTCCCATCTCATTATCTCAGTCATGTTACGTATAGATTCGTGATACCCATTGTTCGGGGTTTAACTATAGCATCACGAATGAAACTTCCACCCGCCGGATACTATTAGTGTGAGAATCCACTCGGCTAAAAGTGGGAGATTCTAACTCCGCTTTGCCATGGGCTCTTCTCTACTACCGATTCGGGTAGGTAATACCAATCTAGGACACGAAGATGTACTTCCGGATACCGTTAGGAAATAAACTAGAACCGGTGCGTGTAGCGTAGTTCTCCCGGCTCGAATTGTCGGGAACCAGAACTATTGGTGGCTACTACTTGGTCTAGCGTACTTCTGACGGCCTACCATCTGTAAACTGCTTGTGTATGGTGGGGCGGGCACTAGTCAAATATTGCCCGGTGGTGCAAAGCTCGCGTAAGTGAGGCGGCCGGAAGGCATACGAGCGTCTTATTTCCCTACTAGCCTTTTCGGTGGCACCGCCGATAATAGGCAGGCGAATGGGCCGTAGGGGAAGTGTCCAGTCTGATAGCAAGCATTGGGGCACTAGGAGGTGTCGTATCACTATTAGGAGGAGGGAAAACTCGCAAGAGGCCAATCTTCAGTGATTAGAAGTCTTTCCCATAGGAGGGGATGTCTGTTACTCGAGTAATCACATTAGATCCTTCTCGCTCTGAAAGTCGAGACCGTAGGATCCGAAAGGAATAGTCAGATCCACAGCTCCCCCATTGATGGAGTAGGGGGAGCATGTCTACAGCAAAATCCGCTATCCCGTCTAGTGCGCAGAGCCACTCCACCTGCACCTCAGGTGGGTAGGCGTTTGCAAGCAGCCCCATCCATTTGCTCTATGCGAGAGCGCTCTGTGGTAACTCAAAACTTCCAAGCCTATGGTGGCTTACGCAGGCCTTATACCGATGAGCGGGAGGTCTGCCTCTGTTATGCCCCCCCCAATTCTATGCGAGAGCTCTGTTTCCGGACAAATCTGTCCATCTGTAAAAAAGTTGATGTTTCAAGGAACAAAGGATTACTTAGCCTCAAATTCTTCAAATGACAATCTACAATTGAGCTCTGGGTTTGATCAGGTAGATTCTATTTATAAGGATCAAAATAAATGGCTTGTTCAAAGCACTAATGAGGTTAAAGATGCCAATCTTGACTATCTGGCAGAAAAAGTGTTGCTTTCTATTGGCTCAGATTTATTTGATGAGATCGCTTTGGAAGAAGGACTTTGGGACAACAGTTTAAATTCATCCTCATAGGGTAATCAGTTATTGTCTTCAGCCAAGGATCCCTTATTTGACTCGCAAAAAAATCTGTTACAATCTTCCTACCAACTGCCTCAAGGAAAATTGTCAGAGGATCATTTGTTATTCTCACACTCTTTGGAACCAACAGATTCAAAAAGCATCAAAACCATTTCAACAATCCAATCTCCTTATAAATATCCTATGAAGAAAACCCTAGGGAAAAGAGGCAGGAAATCTAATTTGGAAAAGTTGCAGGAACAAATCGAAGTGGTTGTCCAAAAAACCATTGTGGAATCCATGTAAAATAAGCATCAGAGGAGAGCATGTTTCTCTCCTTAGGTGCAATGAAAATCATCTCTTAGAATGTTAGGAGCATAAATGCCCTTGACAAGCCTACTTGTATCAAGCAGCTGATAGATGCTTGTGGAGCAGACATGGTACTGTTGCAAGAAATGAAAACTTCAATAAATTCATTTTAAAGTTCAATTAAAAAATGAGTTAAATGGGAGTCAACTCATTCTTTAGCTCAAGGTGCTTCAGGTGGGTTAGTCATTTTTTGGAACCCTAAGCTAGTTTGTGTTAAATCAATCAAAAGTGAAAATTGTTGGCAGCTACTGGAATGTACAAAATTCAATCTCCATTTTTGGCTCATAAATGTCTATGGCCCAACATAGCCTCATGAAAAGAAGAACCCGTGGGATGTGCTTACCAATCAAATTGGTTTGTTACAAAGTGACAAAATCATCCTAGTAGGAGATTTTAATGCAATTACATCTCTTCAAGAAAAGAAAGGAGGTATATGTCCACCTCAAAACATTATGTCAAATTTTAGTGAATTTATATCCTCAAATGTGTTACAGGATATTCAACTACATAAAGGTAGTTTCACATGAACTAATAAGAGAAAGGAATTTCTTCAAATAGCAGAGTAGTTAGATAGATTATTGATGTCTCTGAATTGGTTCATTTCAACTATCAATTTAAATTTAGAGATTCTTCCTTATCCTGGGTCGGATCACTATGCCATTTGTCTATCTATAGCAAAAACATCATCCTCTAGATCTAAATCATCTTTCAAATTTGAAAGTATGTGATTTAGGCATCCCCAGTTCTTGGACCTTTTGAATAATTGGTGGGTTAATGCTCCCTATGTACAGGGCTCCAAAAATGTTCCAATTTTATGAAAAATTCAATTATATGAAACATCAAATTAGAATTTGGAATAAACAAGTGTTTAAAAATATTTTTGAACAAAACGACGTTGTGTTCAAGGAGTTAACAACAATTCATGAGCACATAATTTAGAATGGTTTGGATACTGCTTTATTTGAAAAATAGAAAAATCTGCAAGAGGAATGGAAAGAATTATGTGCAAGAGAAGCATATTGGAGACAAAAGTATAGGGAATTATGGCTAAAAGAAGGAGATTGGAATACAAAAAATTTCAATCCTCTGCTCAGATAAAATAAGTAACAAAGTCAATTCAGTCAATTCAGGAGTCTTCATCACGCAATTGGCTAACTAAGGAGGAAGATATTAATAAAGAAGGTGTGAAATTTTTTTCAGGGCTCCTCTCTGCTCCCCACACCATAGATGCTTCTAGAGTAAATGATCAACAAGAGTTATTAAACACAATCCCACTCTTATTAGTTCAAAAGACAATGACAAACTCTTAAAGCCTTTTTCCATGGAAGAGCTCAAATCGGTGGTATTCTCTCTTCCCCATGACAAGGCTCTTGGCCCAGATGGGTTTACAACATTATATTTTCAGAAATGTTGGGATCTCTTATGTTTTGAGCTCCTTTAAGCACTTGAGGAATGTAGAAAAACAAGCTTCATGCTCAGACAATTTAATGTAAATAACATTGCAATATTGCAAAAAGTTTCATAACCTAAAACATTTGCTAATTTCAAGCCCATCTCCTTGTGCAACACAATATATAAAATATTCACAAAAGCTATTTATATGAGACTTCAGCCGATCATTCCAAGGATCATATCTCAAGAGCAAGGTGGGTTTGTGCTAGGGAGAGAAACATCTGAAGCAGGAATTTTTCCTCATGAGGTCCTAAGTTCAATCTCAATGACCAAATTTCCATCTTTCATAGTTAAACTAGATATGATGAAAGCCTATGATAAGGTAGATTGGTAGTTTCTCAATAAGGTAATGGAACTTAGATATGGTTTTTGTTCTCATTGGTGTGGATGGATAAATTATTTCCTATGTGGAGAAAAGTTCTTTGTAATTATAAATGGTAATCACACATGATTCTTTAATGCTTCACAAGGGGTCAGACAAGGTGATCCTCTCTCCCCATTTCTTTTAATAATTATAGCAAAAGCTTTAAGTTGCTTCATCCTCTTGAAACATAATGAAGGCTTATGGAAGGGAGTGTAGATAGCATATTCAAATATATTGGTTACACATTCTCTTTTTTTTTTATGATACCCTACTTTTCAATAAATCTTCATTATTGGAACCAAAGTAGGTCAAAGAGGTTATCAACAAATATTGTTCAACTTTAGGGAAAAAATTCAATGCATCCAAGTCCAAGGTATACATTCTAAACACCCCAGAGGATCTAAAGGAGCAAATAGTCACCACCCTTGGTTTCCAAGAAGATGAGTTTCCTTGTACCTATTTAGGGATCCCTTTATTTAAAGGCTCTAAAAGGGTGCATTACTGAGATAAGGTAATTAGCAAGCTTAAGGCAAGAATTTTATTATGGAAAGTAAGATGGTTATCTCTTTCAGGCATAATCCTTCTAATTAAATCAGTGTTATCATCCATCCCTAACTATTTCCTTGATGTCCTCAAAGCCCCTGCTTCAGTAATTTGGGAAATAGAGAAAATAATAAGATCTTTTCTTTGGAAAGGAAATATAGACAATCACAAGAAGGTTCCTTTTCTATCTCTATTGAATCTAGAAAGAGGAAAGAGACAAGGAGGGGCTGGAATTCATAATCTCACATAGAGAAACAAAGCTTTTGGAGCCAAGTTAGCATGGAAAATGTACAACAATCAAGATGCAAAATGGGTTAAAATTTTACAGACTAAGTATCTAGATAATTCTCTTCCTTCAAGAATCCTAACAGTTGTAGACCCTCCAAAGGGTTCTGCCATTTGGAATTTCATACTTTAAAGTAGGGAACTTATAACAAAGTATGCATCATGTGAAGTGAATAATGGGCAGAGTGTTAAGGTTTGGGATGACTCATGGAATGGGAAGCCACCTTTGTTAGACATTCAAGAGTTGTAGGAGGTAAGAGTTATCCTTTCTGAAGCTTGGGGAGAAAATCTATTAGACTATGTGCATCCCATGAGTCCTATCAAAGGAAAAGTATTGTGGAGAAAGCCTTCAATAAATATCTTGTCACCTTAGAAATTGGTGTTATTCACTAACGTTATGAAAGAAAGATTAGTATATTTATCTACAAAAGCATATATAATCATGTGGGTAGCTTCAAAAATAGGTTCCTATTATGTGAAGGAAGGATATTCAGTTTTAAGTCAATCCAACCATGCTTCACAACAACAATGTGGTTTTGTCTTATGTTGGAATAGTAAAGTTTTACCAAAAGCAGGGGTTTTGCATGGCTTGCTATTCAGAAAAGGATTTTAACTAGTGACTGTTTGATTAAGTTAAAAATAGCAGATCCGTTCAAATACCCTTTATGGTTTGAAACAGTGGATCATTTGCTTCTCCAGTGCAATTTTGCATTCTAGTGTTGGAACTTTGTAAAAGCACAGCTTCAAATTAATATCCCTCTACCAAACACAATTTGGGATCTTTTCCAAAGTTGGCCACTTTTATACCCTGAGTCTTATTTCTTTGCTTGTATTTGGTACATTGTGCCAGCGATTATAATTTGGAACATATGGTGGGAAAGGAATTTGAGGATATTTAGGAAAATAAAATCTCCAGTAGCCTTAACATTGTTGAAAATTGAAAAGGCGATTTCAAAAGGAGTTAATTCATGTGTGCAGAGAGAAAAGAAAACAAATTCATTGTTTACAAGCTGGGACAGTGATATCTTGAAGAATTGGAAGAGTATTAAGTTACCATTTTATGGTAGCTTGTTTAAAAATGACTCAAACAAAGTTGACAAGAATCTAGTTAAATGGGCCCCTCCATAGTAGGGTTTTGTAAAAATGAATTTTGATGGGGCATCTAAGGAAGATGCAGAAAAGTTAGGGGCAAGAATCTACATTAGAAACGAGACAGGTGAATTTTTAGTAGTCTCTACAATCCACTTAGCTCATGGTTTGAACAATAATGTAGAAGCTCAAGTCTTACTACTTGGGCTAGAATTGGCATCAAAGTTGGGTGTCACAAACATTCACATTGAAGGTGATTCTTTGATTGTTATTAATGCATTTAGATCAAGAAGGGTTCACAATTGGAATCTAAGTTACATTTTAGAGCAAGCATAGTCTTTGTTAGATGGTTTGAGTGCTTCTATAATTACCCACACATATAGGGAAGGCAATAGAGTATCATATTTCCTTGCCAATACTAGTTGTGAGAATAGGGAAATACATGCCTTGCATGACATGAATCAGATAAAAGACATTCCTCAATTATTTGACCTAATACAACAAGAGCTAAATTGAGTCTGAGCTGGAATCATAACCTTGAGTCATCGCCAACGTGGATATTGAAGGACGTTTCAAATCTGAGATGCACCTAAAAGATAGACATGTGGGTTATGATTCTCTCAAGGTAATGATGAATTGGTAACTTTTATAGTTGTTCGCATCAGAATAAAGGATGGTTCGTATTAGTCATCAAAGGCCATGCTTATCAATTTTTGTTGTCTTGTTGTCCGATTTTTGCTCCAATCCTTTCAAAGCACCTAAGAGTCATTTTTTTCCTCCTTCCGCTCTATTATAATGATGAATTTAAATGTGTTATAAGCCACCTTCTTTTTAAACATTCAGCTAGCATGAGTTGGCTTTGTAATGGTACATATGTGAATTAATTGTTTAGCCATCATGATCCTTTTCATGATGTTCTCGCATTCCAATTAGGAAGGATTTAGAATTAAATAAGCATTCGATGTTATTATTTGTACAGTTTCATTTAACAATAGAAAGGCATTGCAAGGTATTATATTGTTTTTGTTTTAAGAGTTGGAAACTTTTCCTTCCACCATAAGCTTAATGGCATATCATCCTTGGAACCTGATGGTTTCATTACTAGTCATACCGTGGGAGTGGCCATTCAAAGAATACCTCACACGAGATGCTTTGCAATCGATGTTCATTGTAGACAATGCGAGAGTAGAAGATAGTATCAAAATTATCTAGGGTCAAGAGATTACAAGTATGAGGGCACGCCGTCTCATCTACCCATCATAGATGATCTCTATTCTCTTGTCAAATGCTCTCAATTTTATTCAGTCACTAGTTGAATTGGAAGAGTTTGCTAGGAAATATGTTAAAGTACCATTTATTTTGGATAATGCAATACCCTCTACTGTTCAAAAATATAATTTCTTTGTTGGAGATGGGTTTATCGGAGGGCTCTTCCCCAGGGATTTAGTGCAGAACAGGTAGCGTTATGAAGATTTTTTTATGTCATTAAGTTGGCATTACAATTTAACAATAATAACACATTACTACGAGCCTTAAGGAAGCATCAAATGCACATTTGTTCCATTATGGCTTTGGAAATAAAAGAAAAATACTTTGCATTGGCATATCTCCATGTATTTAACCTGCCTCCTCTTCAAAATGGTGTGTTGCTCGACCTTCAACTCAAGGTTAACTTGTCAACTCATGGGCAATATGGGGAAAATTAGCCAGCTCATGGTGTCAATCGGCTAGTTTGTGTTCAATTTGGGGAAAACCAATCAATTCATGGTCATTTCCAAGCTCAAAATTAGGCTTGTATGGCTTCATTCAAAGGGTTTTCCAATGCTCAAACTATCTTGCCATTGGTGGGTGCATCTTCATCACCTTCTCTTTCCAATCAAAATAGGGCACTTATTCGTAGCAGAAGATTCTTTGATAGGGGTCTTCAATTGGTTGAAAATTTAGAAAGGCAAGATGAAAACTCGATTAATGGGGAGTCAATGAAAATTTTATTTTGTCTTAGTTACTCAATTTTTTGGGGGATTCAAAAATTGTAAAAGGTCAGGGGTCTTTTCAAATTTTGCATAGGATTTAAAATTGTAATCTGTGGTGGGCGTCCACGCTTTTTAGGTCTTAATTTGTTTGGGGCTTAGTTTAATTTTGTAATCTGTGACATGAGGTCGCCTCCTATAGGGTCTAGTTCAATAGTAGTTTAATTTTGGGCTATAACTAGAGGTTTCTTATTGGTTCTTCCTGCCAGTATGCCCTTTGAACCCGTTTTTGTATACATCTATTTATTAAATATAAGTGGCTTGCCACTTTTTTCTTAAGAAAAAAAAACATTCATACATTTGGACCTCTCTTGACACATATTTTCCTACTTTAGTGTGACTCTGAGTGTAATTTCATACTCTCACTAAAGTGGGAGATAAATGTAGTATATGAAATTTTATACCTTTAAAATTTCACACTATGTTTGGATCCCTTAATTTATTGGACTTAATTAAGCTTCTAATTTGTCAAATTATGCATTCCAAAGCCTTATTTTTTCAATTTTCAGAAAGGGGAACCAAAATTTAATGAATGAAATCAATAATTAAATCATCTTAAAATATGAGTGTCCTAGAATTATAGGCCAGGACCCATTCACCCATGGGAAAATGGGTCCCCTTTAAGTGCCATGACCCATTTTAAATTATTATTTTAGTGATTTTTTAATGATTCAAATTCAATTTGCAATTTTTGGCGTTCGAAATCTAATAAATTCAGGAAATTAGAAAAACACCTATAAATATAGTCTTTTTATCATTTGAAATCTAACATACGCTTTTGAAATTTCATTATAGAAATATCATTATCAAGAGCACTCAAGAGTAGATTTATCAATCATGTATAGTAGCAATCAAGATCCTAACATCTTTCAAGGTTTATGTGTGTTCATTTCGTCTTGTGAAGGCTAATATGTATTATTGATCCAAAAGCATCCAAGCATTTCAAGTATCCAAATCAATCAAGCAAAGTAAGATCTAATTCCTTTGAAAGATGTGTTTAACTTCAATCCTCTAAGTGAAGACATTGAATGGTGGTGAGTTGTAGCAAGCATTGTTCATTCATCATTCCCTTCCTTTTCATTATCTTTCTATCACCTTGGATTAATTACCAAACTTGGGTTTTGACTAAGGAAAACCCTCGAACACACAAACAATTTCTTCCTCTTTTTTTATGTGAATATTACAAGTTGATGAAGAATTGAAGAGATCTTGAAGGAGAAATTTTGCATTGTTGTCAAGCCATAAAAACTAGGTTGCAAACTTTAGTTTTGTCTTTCCGACAGTGGGACCTGTGTCAAATAAAATTTAATATATAGTATTAGAGAGCTATCAAAAGTGTTTTCAAAATCCCTAACAAGAACCCATTCACCCAGTGGTGAACTAGTCCCATAGCAGGTTTGAAAAATAGCTTTTGGAAATAGGTACATGCCATTAGACCCTTCTTAGACCTTCCCACAAATTTTCATTTATGTTGTTGTACATTCTAAAATATGGATTTTATGTATTAGGTCTTATTGTTCAATTATTTTTAGTGATTCAAATCACTTCAATTTAGTATTAGATCTTTCCTATTATCCTAAGGACTAAAATCTAGCTCTAATTTGCTCACCATTGAGGTTGAAAGTTAATATTTTCCCTTATGATCTCTTTCCTTAATGAAATTAGTGAAAGGATACTATTTAGATCCCAAAAATTTTAAGCACACCCTTAAGACCAATTTGGGATATGTTTCCCCACACTTCATTTTGGTGAACCCAAAATTCTTACACTATAATTTTTTTGAAATTGGAGGTCCTTCAAACCGGAGGTTTAGATTTTCATTACATTGCATTTCTCATTTAGGGTTTCATTTTTACATTCCAAAAGCATCAAAAATTCAAAAAAAATGAATTCATCTTGCATTAGAATTTTTTTCAGTCATCTTTAGATCAAATTACATTTGATTTGCATTCATTAAGTGGTTAAAAATCTAAAATTGTTGCTTGCATGTAGATTGCATCATTCATTTAAGTCAAAAAAGTCAAAAAAATGGCATACTTTTTGTTTCAAGTTGGCATCAAATCTTCATTTCCAAAACTTTGCATCTTAAAATTAGATAGGTATTGTATATTAGATCTAAAAAATTTATTCAAAAGTGTCCCTAGTTGTTACATGTTTTCATTTATATCACATTGTCCTAAATTGAAAAACATTACATTGTTTGATTTCAAGTTGCATCAAATCATCACTTTCAGGTTGTGGCATCTTACAATCACTTAAATATTGCATTTTACATCTAAAATTTGTGTTCAAACTTGTTAAAACATTTTCAATTTTGTTTCACACTTGTATCTTTCATTGCATAGTCTTAAAATGGGAAAAAAATAGAAAAATATTCATTGATTAACCTTTTGTAAATTGAAACAGTAAACATACACAATAACTTACACACATAGTTTTTCATTTTTTAGAACCCTATGTGAAGACCCATTCAGACATTGGCAAAGATGTCCTTGTACAGATGTTCTAAAAGTCTCTACACACATTTCTATATCTATGTTTTCTTGTTATTTCTGCTAGTAGATCTATGTTTTGAAATTTTGAAACAACGTTATTGTATATGTAAGACAAGTGTCATTTTTCTTGATTTGTTACAAATTTGGGAAAAATCATTGCATTTAAGCTATGTAGAAATTTTTTTTATAGCATGCTTTCATTTTAAAAATATATGGTTATCATAATTCATGTTCTATTTTAAAATAATGTTGAACGCGTTAAGAAATTCTTGTTACAAGCATACAAAGATGAAGTTATTTCCCCTCTTATCTTGTTTTTCATTAATTCCTCTACCAATATCTCTCCTATGTGTGACGTTAGTTTGGTGAAATAGAATACAATCCTTGATAATTATGACAATCATAAGTGTTCTTCTATCGATACCTCCCTTACTTATGGCGAAGGTGTCTTGGTGTTAGAAGATCCAATCATTGAATGTCATGAGAATATTTCTTGTTTCTATCTCGATACATCTCCTACTTGGGAGGACATTGTTGGAAAAGAGGATGCAATCAAATTGATAAGAAATAAAATCATAGTTGTTATTCTCCCAATACCTCCCCTACTTGCAACAAAGTTTTCTTGGTGTTAGAAGACCCAACCATTGAATGTCATGAAAATATTGTTTTCTCCTCTTGTAACACCTATCCTACTTGTGAATATATTATGGTGCAAGAGGATGATATCATTGATACATGTATTTTAAATGATAGTGTATAGTAGTAAAATGGATCCCCTGACATTTTCACACTTGTTTAGGCCCTCCTTGTAGATTTAGGCTTAATGTTGCCTTGATTTAGTGTTGTAATGTGGATAACACATTCACATTAGGTCTTGGGCCCCTGTGAACTAATGTAATTTAATGGTGCCTTGTAAAAGTGGTGTGAAGTGGGTATCAACACAAAGTTGTGTCACACTTTTCGCCAACTTATCAGCATAGCTGAATTTAACTAATTTTAACTAAAAAAAAATTGGTTCAAACATACGATCTTGTAAGATTCATTCTAGCTAAGTTATGTATGTCCACAACTTTTCCAACTAAGTTTTTTGGCTAAAAGCATATTTAGCAAAACTTTGAGTCTAATTTACCAAAATAATTAAATTATTTGAAAAACTAGGTGTTTCAACAACTTTTACTCGTGTAAAAAAACATTTTTTAAAAAATATAAAAAATACCCTTTTGTAGATTCATAAGTTTAGTTTTCAAAAATGTATATATTTTTATAGTTTAATTATTATTTATATTTTCCTTTTTATTTTTACTAAATGTAGGTTATTAACATAAAACATTAGGTTGATTACCATGTCATGGAAAAATAGGAAACTTATTAATTTTTTTTGAAAAACCTATGATGCCCTAGATATAAGAATCTACATCAAGAAGATATAATTAATATGAAATTTGATGTCGACTGGAAACAACTAAGGTTTAATATGCACATATTTTAATATTTATTTAAAAATATATATTTATCAAAATTGGAATAAAATATATCCATGCTCTAAAGTTTCAAGTTATAAATACACAAAAAAAATGAAGGAAAAAAAATTACTATATAAAGATTGATGTCTCATGTAACTTCATTTTTCAAAATTTTATTAGCAACTAAATTATAGTGTTAATGTATTAAAAAACTATATTCAAATATTTTTTTAATTATTTCAAAAAATTACAAACATAAAATATACTAATTTTTTTATTATTATTATTTTACATCTTTTCAAAATTTAAAACATATATATCCCTTTTTAGTGATTCAAGTTTAAAAGTTGGATTAGTGTTGGTCATTTCCTTTATAAAAGTGTGACATATCTTTGTAACACTTTCCGACTGCTCTAGGGTTTTATCAACTAACTAGGCAAAATAAACATAAATTTAATCATAATCAACCTTAAACTAGCCTTATTTGGAGTGTTGCAACACACTTTCACATTTCTCTAGGCTTTTCATTAATAATTGGGATTTCTTATGCTTGAATTGGCCCTATTTTGCATCTACAAGCCTCATTTATTGAATATTTTCGATAATAATTGCGAAACCAATTGGTAAAAAATCATAATTCATGTGTCTTTGGCTTGTGTGGACCAAATTTAGTGTCTAGGAATCATTCACCACCTTGGGTGAATGGGTCCCACCTGGATCTTTTGGCCCTGAACCAGTTTTTACACATTTATAACCACTTTACATTTTTGGTCCCATACATTATGCCTCATGGGACTCATTCGCCACCTTGGGCAAATGAGTCCCATGTGACCAAAATTCAAATTTAATTCAAATTTCTGGTGGTATTTTATTCTCCTAGATCTGATGTTGGCTTGTATTGTTGTAATTTCAAGAATTCTTGCATAATTGATTATAAATACAAAATTCTTTCACTCACATTCAACACCTAGCATTCAAGAGAGTTCACAAGAGCATTCTTTAAGGCATTCAAGGGAAGATTATCAAGCATTTTAGAGAATTCTTCAAGTGCCAATTATCATTTCAAAGATTGCATTCTTCATGTTTGTTATTGTGCTAACAATTGTGGTGTGGGGTTTTATTATTCAAGCAAGTTTTTCAAACAAGATCAACATCATTCAAGCAAGAGTCAAGAACCACATCCATTACAACCATTTCAAGCATAATTGTAGCACCTTATTGCTAGGTTTAATGAGTTGCAACATTGTATTTTTTTCATTCATCATTCTTTATTCATATTTTCTTTCATTTCAAGCTTTAATTACCAACAAGGGGTTTGACCAAGGAAAACCCCTATTAATTAACCCCACAACATATTTTCCTCTTCTTGTGTGTGATTTGTGGGGCTAGGTTGTATATTTTTCAAGAAGCAAGGTTCAAGAAGTGTTGTGAATTATTCAAAGTTTCCAAGAGTGTTATTAAGCCTTGGAGAAGCTTGAAGAAGTTCTATGTGGCAATTCATAGTTTTGGATCTGAAAACCAGTCAAAAAGAGCAGAGAAGCCTGAGAGGAATAGAATCAGCTCCCAATCTTCTAAAACAGTAGAAGTGGACTGATTCATCACAAGTGGTGAATGAGTCCCACTGTACAGGCCTGACAAATATTTTCATAGATCTGGATACCCATTTGGCTAAAACTTGCTCCAGTACATTTTCCCAGAAATCGGACTGATTCTCTGAGCTTGGTGAATTTGTCCCAGTCAACTATGGAAACAAAATTTCTAGCATTCCAAACCTCCATTCTACCTTCTTCAGTCTCCTAGGTGAACACTTTATATCTCATAACTTTTTGTTACATTTTGTTCATCTTTCTAGGCCATTTAGTGTTGTTTTGCATTCAATTATGGTTTTATGTTTTATTGTGCATTTCATTATCTTTTCAAAGTTTAAACTTGGTGGTGAACCCATTAATAGATCATCTTCAGCCCTTAGGATAAACCTTAGCAAGATTTCAATCTCCTTTGTATTCAAATCTCAAGGGTTTGTTCTTGAGTGAAAAGTGTGAAAATTGCTTCTCTCCTTTTAGGTCCAAAACCCTAAAGGTGAAAGAGAACACCAAAAACCACCAAAATTTCACCCTTTCATTTTGGTGACCCTACATTTAGAGCATCATAATTCTTATTTGGACTACATTTACATCCTATATTTAGCTTGCATTAACATTGCATTAGGTTTTTCATTGGTTAACTTGCATTCTAGGGTTTCAAATTTGTATTAGTAAAAAGCTCATTTAGCTTGCATTATTTCATTTAATTTCATTGAAAATTAATCAAATTCTGCATTTACATCTCATACATAGCTTAGAAAACATAAAAAAGCATAAAACTCAATTAAATTTTAAAAAAAATTCAAAAAAAATCATCACTGGGACTCATTCGGGCCACCACCTTGGGTGAATCAGTCCCTCTACACATTTTGCACTAGATTTTCTAGCATTTAAACTTACTTTTCTAAGTTTATGTTTATTGCTGTTACCTTTTTGTTTAAGTTTGCAAACATTTTTTTTCATTCTATTCATTGCTTTTAGCTTAATTGCATTCATCTTTTGCATTGCTTAAAGTGAAAATTGCACTTACAACATTATTGCATAGTTTATAATCTAAAATTTGCATCTTGGATATGTGCTTTAACAAGCTTTGCATGTCATTAAAGTCCTTAGTGCATGTGTCAAGTTGTTCCTTTGGAAATGACCCTAATGGAATTGACCTTACTCATGCTCATTCAACTCCTAATTCATGTCATCCTCATGATGTTGACATCATTGGAGAAGATGATGATAGCATGAATAAATTCCTAAATGATTTCCCTAATAACCTTGAAATAAACACATCCTTTTATCCATCCATGAACCAACCAAATACTCCTACCACACCACCTCTTGAGATATTTGGTTACTTACATCATGAAACAAAATTTGAACCTAAGTTCCTTACAACAGGTGAACCTAGCTCCTATAGACAAGAAAACACTCAACCATTTTATGATAGAAAAGTATCAAACACTCCCATCAATCTTGAAGAAACATATGGAAAAGGCTTCACAATCTTGACTAAACAAGAATGTGATACAACAAGTGAACTTGAAATTCATCAACTCCTAGAGCAAATTCCAACTAATGAAAACACAAAGGGGTTAGGATATCAAGATCCCTCTCATAACAAAAAGCCTCCTAGAGAATATCTAAGGCTTCGAAGTGATGGTACAATGATCTTTGATTCCCCTTCTGATATGAATATCCTCCTTCGTCAAGAAGAATTGGTGCTTATCAAAAATGAAGAGTTCATCTTTGGTTTTTCTCCTCAACCTTCACTTGAAGAAATTTGTGAATCTAGCAAATGCAAAAGACCTTACAAATTACAAAAATTACAACCTCCTCATCCACTACCTGAAAGTGAAAGGAAACTACAATTTCTTTTGAACAAAGAAATAATAACATTACCACATATGAATAGATTAGTACTATATCCTAAAGATGCAAAATTCCCACATTGCACATATCATCGAATTCTTGAACACAATACCAATGAATGTCATACATTCCAATTAGTATTGAAAAACATTCACTTTGATGGAAATGATTTCCATCCTGTGATTTCCTAGCTTACTATTGTTTCACCCTTATCATGTAATAGTTGTAGAGCATTCTATTCTCACTATTACATGACCTTTCCCAGCACCTACCTCAGCTCATTCTTGTCTCACACTCAGTGGGGGAAAGAAATTGATAGCCTTGTCCTAGTAATGCATTTTTCGTTGTCCCTTGGGTTCGCTATTCACCTTCTGCTTATAAAAACTGAGATTGGTAGGTGGATGACATGCTCATAGGTTGACTCACATTTTCCTTACTAGCCTTTTGCATTATTTCTTCTTTTTTTTTAATTTTATTTTGAGTGATTGCATGTGCATAGTGTGATCCCCCATGACATTTTTTTTATGTTTTCTCTCTCTTTGTGACATTCCTCTATTTGTACCTTCAATCTTCTCTATGTCGTATATCCCTTACTTCACGCTTTTTATCTCTTTTTTAATGTGTCTTGTTTTTTCCTTTTGGGGATGATGCAACATGTTGAGACACCCTATGTCTCTTCCATGTTGACCCAAAAGGCTTTTATTTTTCCTTTCATTTTCTCTTTTTCATTTGTCTTTTGTTTTCCTTTTGGGGATGATGCAAGGCATCAAGACATTCATGTCTCTTCCATGAGTTGATCCAAAAGGATTTCTTTTTCCTTTTCATTTTCTCCTTTTCTCTTTTGTCTTGTATTTCCTTTTTGGAATGACACAAGGCATCGAGACATTCATGTCTCTTCCATGTTGACCCAAAAGGTTTTTCTTTTTTTTCACTCTCTTTGTGTCATTCTTCCAGTTCTATGTATATTTGGGGGATGATGACAGTTTGAAGCTCTCTTAAAACATTGCAACAAAGAACATACTAACCCCAAATCCATATATCCCTTATGTGTTTGGTGTTTTCATTATGGGGGAAATCCCTCTCATTTCTTTTTCTCTTGCATGGCACATCTTTACTCAGAAACATATGACCTGGCATAGGGATTTCCAAGTTGGCTCTCATGTATTCCTTCTTGTTTGCATTTTCATTTTCTACTTTAAAGTAATTTTTCACAGCGTGGTATTTAGCAATTTATTTAAACTGGGGGCATACATTAGCATTATCCTTTTGCATTTTCCTTTTTTCACAGTTCTTAGTGCAACCCTCTTACTTCATACGATGCATTTTTCGCCTTGTGGATGACATTTGGTGTAATGTCCTTTAGGAGAGTGATCTCTCTTAGCATATTACATTCCTCTTAGTGGATTGATGTGACACACTGCATCCCCTAAGTTGCAAATTTTCTATTCTTTGATTCATCCTCTCTTGGATACATTAGGCACAATGTTCCCTAAAATAAGGACCTCACATGAACTAAGCAAGACTCCTTTGAACATTTCCTATTTTTTTATTTTTCATTTTTTGTCATATGGACACCTTGAATAGCACAACTTGCATGCCTGTCGAGCCTATTGGAAAAACAAGGACAGACAACTGAGAGATGGGGGGTGAATCAGTTGTTACAGAAATTCAAAATTTTCCAACTTATCTTAACTTTAATCTAAGATCTAATGAATAAGCAATTAACCACAAGCAATTAACACATTAGAGAGACAAAGAACACCAAGATTTTGTTTACGTGGAAACCCTGTTAGGGGAAAAACCACGATGGATGTTAGTCCACAAGATTATACTCTGTTAAAAGTATAATGAGAAATACTAAGGGGAATGAACATGCATTTAGGAACACTGCCTAGAGCTCACTCCTCAAATACAAAAGGGGCTCACTGCCCAATAAAATAGGATTAAAAATACGAAGGGTAGGAACAGAGAAAATAGCTTCTGCACAAGCCTAATTACAATTCCAATTAAGCTCAACACTTCTTCACACTTTGCAAATCTTCTTCACACTCTGCTCTACAATCAAATGATATTCACACATAAACACACAAGAGCACATGAAGTGCCTTCTTCACCAATGAAACAATCACACTTATATATCCACTACATGAGATTTCATCACAACTTAGCCAACCAAGAGAATATAACATATTTGCAATGTCGGTCAACCCAAATTTACAAATAAACTTTTAATAAAATTTCAATGCAAATCCACCAAGGTCTGCCACAACATAGTGGAGACCCAAATTAACATCTCCAACACAAAAATACTTTAGTTACTTTCACCACAAAGATCCACAACACACTACCACCAACATGTTGGCAAGGAACATGAAAAATTGAACATGCGCAAGAAAATATCTTCAATCACGAGATCATCGATCAATGTGGACATACCAAAAAGATAGAGAATAATCTAGAGACATCTAAGAGCACCAAGAAACAATAGAGAAACATCTGCAACAACTGAGATAAATGTAATCACACAATCTTCATTTAGGAACACTAACAGAGACCACATAAATATTGTTAGACCACAACACACTCAAAACTTCACGCGAACCTCTAAAATTTCTGGTAGATGATCTAGATATACTAAACAATAAACCCTTTAATCCACACCAACTAATCTTCAACGTACAAAACATGACACTTTCATGACCTGCACAGTTCCACTAGGAACCTAGAACACTTTCTCTTACAATTTTCTCAATATCCTTGACATATACAACAACTGATATACCAAATGCTAATAGTGTTGACATCAATGACAACCACATATCAGCAACACATCCATAGTATCTAACAAAGCCATCCTATTTGTTCATGAGCTCCAAGCATATGGATTTTTGCTTGTCTCATGAAGCTCAAAAATCTTTTTTTGTGTGGTGCCTTATTAAGGTTATCATGAGGTATAACTTTGGTATGGTTTGACTGGGAAGCACAATACGAGGCATGAATTTTTCCATAGTGACTTTTGTGTGTGTGAGTGAATACCATCCATGAGTGTATTTTTCTCACCTTATAGGACTTCTCACCCAATGGAAAACCATGAGTTATGTCACCTCAGAGTGAGTATGCATTTTTCAGACAAACAACCTAGATCTAATCCACATTGTGATGGAAAAATGGTTAAGCTTGATCTGATTATTTTATTTCACCTTTTCTCTTCTTCATCTTTGGAAGTGTATGCTTGTTCCTTGTCACTATTCTTTATATCATTCTCATGTTTGTTCCTTTGTGATTATCTTGGTATGTCATGGGATCTTGAAGTTGGGGGCTTGATCACCCCTCTTAATCATTTTCATCTCATCTTGCTAGCATTGGTGCATTTAAACCTCCTTGATACGTGTTTTTCTATTTTAGTGTGAGTTTGAAGTAGGTTCATCCTCTCACTAAAGTGGGGGCTAAATGTAGTGTAGTAAAATGGATCCCTTGAAATTTTTCACACTTGTTTGGGCCCTCCTTGTGGATTTTGGCTTAATGTTGCCTTGATTTAGTGTTGTAATGTGGATAACACATTCACATTAGGTCTTGGGTCCTTGCAAACTAATGGAATTTAATGGTTCCTTGCTAAAGTGTTGTGAAGTGTTGTAACACACTTTCACACTTTTCTAGGGTTTTATCAAATAACAAAGTCTAATAAATATAATTTTAATCATAATCAACATTAATCTTGCCTTATTTGGAGTGTTGTGAATCATTTCAAGTTTCCAAGAGTTTTATTAAGCCTTGGAGAATCTTGGAGAAGGTCTACAGGTGGAAATTCATAGTTCCAAACCTCCATTCTACCTTCTTCAGTCTACTAGGTGCACACTTTCTATCTCTTAACTTTATGTTACATTATATTCATCTTTCTAGGCCATTTAGTGTAATTTTTCATTCAATTAGGGTTTTATATTTCATTGTGCATTTCATTATATTTTCCAAGTTTAAACTTGGTGGTGAACCCCTTAATAGATCATCTTCAACCCCTAGGACAACCCTTAGCAAGATCTCTTTCTCCATTACAAAGAGATCTCAAGGGTTACCCTCGAATGAAATTGGAAAGGTGTGTGTGGGTATGCTCCGTGTCCTAAACAATAAGCTAGCATCTCCCTAACCACTTTTTCTTAATTTCATATTGTAATGTGGCTTACTTAGATGAAGATGATAAGGTGACATTAGATCCCCCCTTGATAGAACTACATCAACAAGAAGTCAAATCCATTGAGCTTATGAATGCACAATTGACCATTAGATCTCCCTTGATTATTGGACCTCCAAAACTTATTTTGGACCTCCCAAGAGTTCTCTAATAATTTCGCCACCTAATATTCCTTTTGAACCTCCTAATTAAGAGTCCTTTAGTTATTGGACCTCCTAAGCCACTTCTCATTATAGGACTAATAAGTCTCAAGGACATATCTTAAGTTTTATAAAATAACTCACTAGTAACAATTGAAAGGTGGAAAGTTGTTGTTTAGGGAGATTCTATGCTTGGGAGATAGAACAACAAAACTCAAACACCCTCATCCAAGGATAACCCTAGAGATCTCAATGGAAAGGAGAAAGGGATCTTGCTATAGGGCTATCCTAGGATCTGATTATAGACTAATGAGGGGTTCACCACCAAGCTAGGGATTGGAAGGACTAATGAAATGCAAGTTGTAACACTTAAACCTAATATGATGCAATCTTTCAGTAAATGACCTAAAAAAGCATGAAAATTAGAACAAAAGGGTGGGATCTCATAAATATGTGCCTGGAAACCTGAAGAAGGCTAGAATGAGCTCTAAATTGTTGGAAATTCTAAAAAAATTGCACACTGGGACTCATATGCCAGTCTGGAGGTATTAGTCACAAATCAGGGTTTCTGGGCAGGAATCAAAATCTGGCAAAAGGGTATCTGGAATTGCGAAAATCTTGAAAATTTGTCTATAGTGGGACTCATACGCCACTTTTAGTGTATCAACCACATTACATTTTTTCAAGAATTCAAATTTTAGATCTATGTTCCAATCTCCGCTCTTTCCTTCCAAACTGATTTTCGGATCTGTCAAATCTGTGAAAAGATCCACAAAACAAAATATAGAATTTATTTTCTTATAGGGGGTTTGCCTCAGTCAAACCCCTACTTTGGTAATTAAACCTTGATAGAAACAATGAAACATGAATGTAAATTGGAATGTAGAAACTAAGCTCAAGTGTGTCTAAGATTAGGAAATTTGAAATGCAATGCAATCCTATTCTATTGTGCAAGAACAAGATGCATGAATGAAGCTTCAATAATGGATGACTCACTTTAGGAGATCTCTAATCACCTCAAATTAGTACTAATGATGCATGTACCTTCCTTAGGCTGAAAGTAGAGTGATATAATGGAGGGTGGAATCACACCTATAGGAAACAATTCATTAGGCTTGGCTTGATGGCTAATTGCATCTCCCCAACCTAGAATCCATCATGAACCATAGACAATTATGATCAACCCTTGAAAATGCTAGATCTTGAATGAAAGTGGGCTTGAAGACTTGCAAAAACACCTTAATGCTACTCCAAGGCTTCAACTTTGTTGATTGTTAACTCTTGAATTCTCTTGTGAAGAATACTTGAATGCTTGGATCTTGAAAGTGCTCTTCTAAATGCTTGCTTAGATGAAAAAATGACTTAGAAGCTTGCTTATATAGGCATTAACACCTAATTTACCATTATTCAAATCTCAAAAGTTGACATCAACCAAAAATTTGAATAAAAAGGTGATTTTCCTACTCAAACACTAGAAAATCCCCAAATG
This sequence comes from Sequoia sempervirens, assembly GCA_007258455.2. Lineage (NCBI taxonomy): Eukaryota > Viridiplantae > Streptophyta > Pinopsida > Cupressales > Cupressaceae > Sequoia > Sequoia sempervirens. Next base: position 33,244 of record VDFB02051855.1, on the reverse strand, counting down.
GGACTCATACGCTAGCCCTGGCATATGGGTCCCACCTAGGGGGACTCATATGCCTAAGGTGGCATATGAGTGGCACCCTAGATTTTTAGGGTGGTTTTTTGCAACTTTTGATGTTTTTGATTATTTTGACAGGTTTTTAGTTGAAATAAGTCTCAAGATCCAAAATAATTGGTCTTAGGGGCCTATTAATGATGATTTAAAGGGGAATTTAATGCAAGGGTTCTAAAATAGGTCCAAATTAAGTATGAAATTATACTATCTTGAAGAGCATACAATTTTCTACACTATAAAAATGTCTCACAACAACCAATTTATCATCCCGTTACGCATGAATATAACACAAGGAATAATAGGAAACCACAAACCATACCTACATCCACACCTCTTCCTCAACTGATTTTACCTAGTGCTCCTCATTTACCTTTACATAGTGGAAAGGAGTATGATCTTTTGGAACAACTTCACAACACTCCTACTAAGATTTCTTTATGGTATCTCATTCAAGAATCACCTAATTATCATGGTGAAATGATGGAAATAGGGTTCCACCTTTTAGGTGATGGAACTAAGGGATAAGGACCTCCTATTTCACCTATTTCCTTCAAGTTTCATTCAAGGAAATTTCATTCAAGGAAACCCTAAAGATCTTAATGCAAGGACGTAAATGGGAAAGTGATCTACAATAGGGATGTCCTAGGGTGCGATTAAAGACTAAAGGGGTTCACCACCAAGCTATGGATTGGAAAGACAAGAAATGTAAATGGCATGCAAAGTACCATGCAAAACCTAACTAAATGACCTATGAAATGAAACTGAAAATCAAGATAACAAATTGAGAATGAACATAAAGGTACCTAGAGGAAGGATAATGTCAAAATGAGCTCCAAAACTTTGAAATCTTGTTGTTTGATTCCCACTGGGACTCATACACCAGTCTGTGCGATTTAGTCCTAGAATAGGGTTTTTGTGCCAAAACTAGAATCTCGCGGTGGTTGATCTAAATTCATTGAAATGTGGAAAATGATTTGTACTGGGACTCATATGCCACAAGCAGCATGTCAATCCCACTTTTCTTTTTCAGAGGATCAAAACCTAAATCTTCTCTCCTATCTCTACTCTTCCTTCCACACTTCGTCTCTGGATCTAAAACTCTAAATTCAGACATGTAGATGACATTTTGTGAAGATGACAACCTTGTGAGAACTTCTCTCAACCTTGGAACCTTGTCTTCGAATGATATTCAAGCCTCAAAGCCACCTAGAACTATAATCACACATGTAGAGAGAGAAAAACTTGTTGATTTTTAGGAAATAGGTGTTTTCTTATGCCAAACCCCATTTAGGTAATTAAACCTTGTGATGAAACAATGAAAGATGAAAAATGATACCTTGAATGATGTCTAGAGATGTAAATCAACAATCTAACATGAAGTGCCCATGTAGAATGTAGATTTTGATCTTGAATTAGATGTAGATAAATGTTTAATCTTGGATCTTGAATGTTGCTTCACAACACTAGCTCAACAACATGCTTGATGCTTGATAACCTTAACATGATAATGGATCTTGAATTGCTGCAACAAATGATGAGGAAATCTGCCCTTGAATGCCTTGGAAATGCTCTTGAATTCCGTTCAATACTCTTGTGAACTCTTTTAATCAAAATATTTCTATTAGGAATGCTTTCTTGAAATTCTTAGGTGAAAATGAGTGAAATAACCTTATATTTATACTTGTTTATGCCAAATTTCTCAAAATTACAATACTACAAGCCGACATCAGATCTAGGAGAATAAAATCCTACAAATAATTTGAATTTAATTTAGGTTTAAGCCACATGGGACTCATACACCATAAGTGGCATATGAGTCATTAGGCTAGGCTTTGGGACACATTTTTCAAGAAACATTTGCTTAGATTGATGTGAAATCCAAATTGGGGCCCCAAAACTTAGGTAGGACTCATACGCCCAAGGTGGCGCATGAGTCCCAAATCACTAAATTTGGGTTGTACAATCTAAAAAAACATAAACTATGATTGGATATTGGTAAATTTTAGGATTAATCTCAAAAAGATGCATTAATTAAGGCTTGTGGATGTAAAATAAGGCCAATTAAGGTATAAAGAATCCCAATTTATTAATGAAACCCTAGATTAGTGTGAAAGTGTAAAGGTACACTTTACAACACCCTAGAAATAAGGAACAACTAAGTCCATTTAGTTTACAAGGGACCAAGACTTAATGTCACTACATGTTAAACACATTACAACACTAAATCAAGGTAACATTATGCTCAATTTAATAGTGAGGTCCCAAACAAGTGTGAAATTGTAGAGGGATACATTTTCCGTCACTACATTTAGCCCCCACTTTAGTGAGAGGAGGAACTTGCTTCAAACTCATACTAAAGTAGAAAAAATCGCATCAAGAGGGGTCCAAGTGTACCGATGTGGATGGTATAAGATGTCAAAAATCAAAGGAGATGGCCAAACCCCTAGGATCAAGGTCCTATAGTAGAACAACATAGGCATAAGATAAAACATATGAAAATAATGTAAGGAGCAACGTCAAGGCAGAAGCATACACTACCAAAGACATAAGAAAAATAAAAAATAAAAACAAAGCAAGGATGGATCAAGCTTTGACCATTTGTCTTGCACGTTGTGGATCAGATCTAGGCTATTTTCCCAAGAATGTGTACAAGTGGAACATGATGTCCACCATGCAAACCAATGCACACTCACAAGGGCTAGTGAAATCCAGTATCCACTAGGTGAGCCCCAAGTGAGATGCTCACACAAACAGGCAAGTGGCTATGGGAAAGTCACAGCTATGTTATGTTCCCATATGCTAACCATACCAAAGCTATACCTCATGATAAACTTGATAAGGTACCACACAACAACGAACTTCGAGCTTCATGAGGCAAGTATAGCTTCGTATGTTTGATACTCATGAACAAACAAGATGGCACCATAGGAAAGAAAAGTGTGTTATGCAAGGTGGCCATATAGCAAAAATTGTAATGTGGAATGGTGTAAGGTATGTTGAAAGGAGTTTTGCTTCATTCATGTAAGGTCTTAACTAAGGGAACATTGTTCCTAATGTCTCCAAGAGAGGACCAATCAAAGAATAGAATATTTACAACTTAGGGGATGCAATGTGTTACATCAAGCCAGTAAGAGGAATGTAATATGCTAAGATAGATCACGTTATTGAAGGACATCACACCCAAAGTCACCACAAAGTGAAAGACACATTGCAAGACTAAAGAAAACCATACAATGAAGCATGAGTGTCAATGTATGCCCCCATTTTAAAGCAGTTGCTAACACCATTGCTTTGAGAAATCTGCTTTAAAGTAGAAGAAGAAATGAGAGCTTATTCGAAAATCCCTATGTCAATTCATATGCTTCTAAATCTAACTACATCATAAATAAGGGGTTACAATTCTAAAGATAACTCAGTACGTCACATGTGAGCCAACTTAAGGCATGTCGTCCACATCCCAAGCTTGCTCCTATATATACATGGAAGGAAGTCAACTATCCAAAAGAGACAACAAGTGACATACGAGGACAAGGCTACCTAACCCCTTGCCCCCACTTAGTGCAAGTCAAGGATGAGTTGAAATGATTGGTGAGAGGTTTCAAAGTTAGTATCAATTAGAGGATCTAGATGCTTCAACAAAAGGATAAACACCACAATCCTTAAGATGTTGGATTTTACTATGTAAATCCTTACATTCATTAGTAGAATGATCATGAACTCTATGATATGCACAAAATGAATTCTTGTAGTAAAACGTCTTTCGTGTTCTTGGAGGGAGAGATATCAGACAATCTTAGAGGAGTATCGACAAGATACTCTCTTGATCAAAAGTAGATGTTCCTTTATTTTGTGACAAAGATACTTGCTTAGTACAAGATGTCATACTTATACAAGACTCTTTAGATTGCAATATTTTGTTTCCTTCTTTAAATGAAGGTGTAAAATCTAACGTTCTCCAATCGTTAGTGTTTTGTGTGATGGCATTGATATTAAGCAAAGATTTGTCTATTTCTTTTGTTTCTTTCGAAGGACAAAATCCAAAATCACTAGTGTCTATTAGTTTAGGATTCACTAATGTTAAATTTGGCTTAGAGGAATCTTTTGTAATAGTGTTGACATTAAGGGAAGGCTTGTTTCTTTCTTTCGAGGGACAATAACCAAGACCATTAATCATTCCTTTTGTGTTAGGCTCTATAGGGACAACCATACCTTGTTCTCTAGTACCACATTATTTTCCACTATATCCAAGTTGTTTCATGATTTCATAACCTTTTCCATAAAGTATTTTCATTTCTTTTGGACTTGGTGGTCATTTATAATCAGCTTCATCAAAGTTTGTTGTATAATTTACTTATTCCTCTAAAGTGGTTGAGGTGGATTCTTTTGAAGGGTCTTATGAATTTTGTGTTGATATTATCACATTTTATTTTCTCGTTTCTTTTTTTATGATCTTGCATTCTCCCATGAATGTAGGTGTGAAATCCAACGATCCCAAGGGTGCTAGCAAGAAGTTGAGTCCACTTGTTGGCCAAAAAGGGGAATTTTTTTCTTGATTTTCAGAATTTGACACATTTGACCTTAAAATTTGAAGCACTTAGAGATGGAGTCTTCAAAAAAGTCACTGATGATAAAATGTAGTACTTGGAGTCTAGTTTCCAAATATGTAATTTATTTTAATACCCAAATTGTACAAATTGAGTTTCAATAGGCGTTTCTAAAAACCACTACTTAAAAGTCACTTTTTTTTACCATACCATGCACGTGTACGACATCAATATTTTGACCTAAATTATCGTATTTTTCTAAATCCTTTTGGGAAAAGATTTGTGACTCACTAAGCTTGTTCTCGATATTTTTTTGTATTTTTTATTGAATATTTTTTTTTGTTAAATTTTTATTAGACATATTTGTCATTTTGAAAAATTGTCATGTACAACACACATAAGATGACCTAACTTATCACTTTTTTAAAAAAAAAATTAAAATAATTTTTTGAAGTTTGTTGTCGTGCAATCTATTCATCAAAATGCTTATGTTGATCAAAAGTTATTAAAATAGTAAAAAGCCTTGATATTTAAAGTTTATGGACCATTTTTATCAGAAATTAATTGAAAAATAGAAAAAACAATCCAATTGTAAAAAAAATTACATGTTTGGAATCTACATTCTCTCATCTAAAATGGGTTTTAATTTCATCAAAAAACTCAGCAAAAAAAGTTGTCATCCATATGTCCAAACTCGGTACTTTTCTCTAAGATTGTTAGGACCTTCAACTTGCAGGTCAAACCAATTTGAAGGCTAGGTTTGATTCCCAATGCTTTTCCCAAACCAAAATACAAGGCAAAAACCCAACCACAAAGAAAATCCAATTTCAATTTTTTGGAAATGGGATCCCGTTTTGTAAAGCGAGATCCCATTTCATTTTTATGGTTCTATAAAATGGGATACCATTTCCAAAATTTCAAAAAGCGGAACATTTTGTTTTGAAAATTTTCCAAAAAAGGAATTTCAAAATGGAAAGTTTTCAAATTGGTATCTGTTTTGAAAAATTTCCTTTTTGGAGATTTTCATTTTTTGAAATTTTCAAAACCGGATCCCATTTTAAAATTTCCAAAATGAAAATTTTTAAAAGCGGGATCTCATTTTTTAAAAAGCAGGATCTTATTTTTTTTAAAAATGGGATCCCGGTTTTAATTTAAGCTCGAGATCTCGAAGCTAAACAGGATCCCGTTTTTGCAATGTCGATTTCATTTTTTTGGCTAAGGAAAAAGCTTCCACGTTTCGTGGACTCAACTTCTTGCACTTACCCCCAAATCATCTAGTGATAACATTTTGAAGGGTTTAGGACACATCTTTTTGTTCTTCTTTCGCAGGTTCCACTTATGTAGTTGGTGTCAATGTTTTCAAAGGATTTTCCTTGTTTTTTTCAAATTGTAAAAAATTGTAAGGCAAGCACATTTTCAGCTTTGATTGTATGTACTTTATTGTTTTATACATATTTCATGATACCATGAAGGGTAGAAGGCACTGCATGCATCTCACGAATCCATGGTCCACCTAAAAGGAGGTTATATGAAATTTCATGAGGCGCAACATGGATCAGGGTTTATAAGGTGGCCACCCCAATTGTAATAGGTAATGTGATCACACCAAGCATTTTCATTCCCATGTTATCAAACCCACTAATAGATAAAGAGGTTGACTGAATTTTTGATTTATCCATAGCAAGCCTATCCAAAAGGGCTACACTATATATGCATTAAGGGTTGAGCCATTGTCAACAAGGGTTCACTTTATCCCAGTCCTACTATATATATATCTATTATCATGAAAGCCTTATTTTATTTTTGCACTTCCAAAGGAGGGAGCTCACTTTGGTGGAAAACATTGTCAACATTCATTCCTTGAATCATGGCTATTATGTCATTTGGTTGCGCATTAGAAGGGATAGGAAATTTTTGTAAAGAATTTTCAATCATGTTATGATAATAAGGGGAGGCTTGAATAATGTCCCATAAGGATATCTTAGTGAAACAACAAAAATGGATTGCTTTATGGTTTAGGACATAGAACAACACATTTCACAATCATTCCATTTAAGGAAAACCCTAGAGATCTCAAGCCAATGAAGTACGGGGAAAGAGATCTGACAATAAGGTTGTCCTAGGGCTTGATTATAAACTAAAGATGGGTTCACCACCAAGCTAGGGCTTGGAAAGAATAATGAAATGAAAGAACTAATGTTTAAACCTAATGCAATGCAATACTTCACTAAATGACCTATAAAAGCATAGATAAAATAAAACAAAAAGTTGAAAGATGAAAGTTATGCACCTAGAAACTTGAAGAGGACTGAATGAAAACGTGAAATGTTGAAAACACTAATTTTAATGCTGATTGGGACTCATATGCGAGACTAGATGATTTAGTCCCAAATTAGGTTTTATGGGAAAAATCTAAAATCTCGCAGAGACATGTCTGGAACCTCTGAAATCTATAAATTTCCCTATACTGGGATGCATACGCTAGAAGTGGTCTATCAGTCCAATTAGGGTTTTCTAGAAGTTCAAAGTCTAATTCTTCTCTTCAATGTCTACTCTACCCTTTCCACTTGAATTTCGGATTTGAAACTTTGATTCACAACCTACAAATGTCTTCCAATGATCTCAGATGCAAGGTGACAACTTTGACAACTTTGAATGCTTTGAAAACTTCCTCCAAATTTTCTCTTTAATGTCTCTTCAACCTAGACCTGCAAATTGCACACTAAAGAGAGGGAAAAGTGTTTTTTTGTTAGTGGAAAGGGGTTTTCCTTGGTCAAACTCTGATTTGGTAATCAAACCTTGAAATGAAATGAAATAGGAAAGGAGAATGATGAATGGAAAAAAATGTAATGTTGCAACTCACCAAACCCTACCAATAAAGTGTTTCCAACATGTGCGAAACGAATCCAATGGATGTAGATTTTGAATCTTGCTTGAATGATATGAATCTTGACTTGAATTCTTGCTTGAAATACAAAACACTACATCACAATTGTTAGCTCAAAAACAAACATAATGCATGATGAATTTGACATGATGCTTGATGCTTGAATAATGCTCTAAAACACTTGATAATCAACCCTTGAATTCTCTTGTAAACTCTTGAATGCTCTTGTGAACTTAAATTTTCTAGGATATATGCTCTCACAAAAGTCTTACGTGAAAATGAGTGAAATAACCTTCTATTTATACTTAATTATGTCAAATTTCCCAAAATTACAACACTACAAGCTAACATTAGATCTAGGAGAATAAAATCCTACCAAGAATTTGAATTAAATTTTATTTTTTGCCACACAAGAATCATATGCTAGAAGTGGCATATGAGTCCCATTTGGCTTAACTATGGAACACATTTTAAAAAATGCTTAGAATGATGCAAAATCTAGATTGAGGCCCAAAAACCTAGGTGTGACTCATAATCCCAAGGTGGTGTATGAGTCCCAGATCACTAAATCTAGGCCACACACTCCAAAAATACTTGAAATATGATTGGATGTTGGTTTATGTCAGGATTATCCTTGAAAGGATGCATTATATGAGGCTTGTGAATATAAAATAAGGCCAAATAAGGCATAAAGAAGCCCAATTATTAATTAAAACATTAGAAAAGTGTGAAAGTGTGTGACAAGACTTTATAACACTCTAGACACGGAATAATTTAAGCATATTTTGTTTAAAAAGAGGTTGATTAGGCTCAATTAATTAATAAAACCTTAGAAAAGTGTGAAAGTATGTTACAACACTTTACAACACCTTAGAAAAGTACAATTTAAGCATATTTATTTTACAAGGGCCCAAGACCTAATGTGAATGTGTCAAAGACATTACAACACTGAATGAAGGCAACATCATGCTCACACAAGGAGGGCCCAAACAAAAAGGAAAAGTAAAGGGATACTTTTTCTATTGCCACACTTAGTAGGAGTATTCTTTAGTTGTTCAACAAGATTTTACTCCTTTTCATTATGTGAAGGAAAATGATGGGTACTAGGAAAGATAGGGTTAGGAAATGGGTTGAAGGTATTTTTCTTGGTTGCAGATTGATTCTAGTGTTATATGTATGAGCAATGGTATTGTAACTCGACTGCTACAAAACATTAATCTTAGGTGGGTAAAGGATAAGTTTAGGATTTTTTTGAGTTTGTGGTCATTGTGAGGGTGTGTAAAGAATTAGAGAATTCTTAGGATATCCCATAGGGTATGTAGGAGGTCCATCAATCAAGGGAGGTCTAATGGACACTCATTCATTCAACACCTCAATGGTTTCAGTTTCATGTCTTTCTAATGAAGGGGATTCTAGTGTCATCTTTTCACCATCATCTAAAGAAGTCACTTCACTATTGTTTGAAAGATGCGTGTCAATGTTGTCATTTTCTTGGACCATGATGTCCTCTCTAGGAGGAGAGTTTCTAGGAGATATACAAACTAGATGTTCCTAACATTCCAAGGTTGGTTCTTCTAAAATGACTTCATGACAAGTAAGGGAGTTATTAATGGTTGGATTGTCTTGTTTATAAATGATGGAATTTTCTTTTTCAATAATGTTTTTCCTATGAATTTCATCAATTTTATTTTTTAACATCAAAGTATCTTCTTCATAGCTAGGAGAGACACTAGGATAAGAATAAATGTGATTTTCATGATTGTCCATAAGTTCATTCCTTTGTCCCATAATGTCTTTGAAAATGGGATAGGTAGGGGGAGAAACATAAAGAGGGTTTTCATAGATCTTAAATTTTCAATTATCTAACACTAACATATCCTCATCATTTACAATATTATCACAAGAGGGGAAGATTTTGGGAGATGAATGCAGACTAGGTGAAGTGTTAGCTAGGAAGGTGACAATGGCCTCTTCGTGTTGTGTTATGTTATTGTCATGATTACCTATGGTTGTTTCCTCTTTTTCATCAATATCTTGACCAATAAGAGAGGTAGGAGGTGAGAAAAAACTAGGACTCTCAAAATTCTCATTGATTGGTTCTTTTAAAAACAAAAATATCTTCTTCACCAATAGGAGAGATATTAGGAGAAGAACGAATATGATTATTATGATTGTCCACTATTGTATTCTCTTTCACTAAAAAAATTCTCATAGGTAGGGAATATGAACTTTTTCTTAGCATTCCTAGAAAGATAAGATGCTAGCATTGTTTTCCCAAGAATGAAAAGTACTTCTAACCATCTTATGCAATTCTTCAAGAATGTAAACAATGTATATCCAAGGACGAAAAGTACTTTTATCCTATGTGTGCAAAACTTTAAGAATGAAAAAATGTATATCCAAATATGAAAATAACCATTATCAAACTTACACAAAGCTTCATGAATGTAAACATTGTATATGCAAAAGTAAAAAGTACTTTTATCCATATTATGCAAAGTTTCAAAAATGTGAACATTTTTAGTGTAGTGTACAAAATTGTATGCTCTTTTTTTTATATAAAAAGGGGTAAAAACTTTATTGAAACTTAGAAAGGAACATTACAATGAAAGCGGGACCGAAGTCCCAAGAAACAACAAAAGCAGAAGAACAGAGCACAACCAAAGTTAGCCAACTCCTAAACCAACCCTATCCTCAGCAAGAACTCCCTCCAAATCATGGTGAAGCTCCAAAGGAATAGGGTCCCACTCCTCGATTCTCCACCCACCGACACGCTCAGAGGCCCATTTTTCCAAGCAATCAATAGCCATATTCCACTCCCGGGAATATGAACAAAAGTCACCATTTCCATCAACGAACTAACCTGCAAAATCTGTTGCACAATCATAGCCCCTAAGACCCTTTATTTTGGATCTTGGGCTTATTTCAACTAAATACCTAACAAAATCATCAAAAATATCAAAAATCCAACAACCCACCCCATAAATATAGGGTGGGACTCATACAAAACCCTAGGCATATGAGTCCCCCTAGGTGGGACCCATATTCCAGGGTTGGCATATGAGTCGCATTTGGGGGTTTTTTTAGGGTTTGAGTGAGAAAATCAACTTTTAATTCAAGGATTTGGTTGATGTCAGCTTTTGAGATCTAAATAATGGTAAATTAGGTGTAAATTCCTATATAAGCAAGCTTCTAAGTCATTTTTTCATCTAAGCAAGAATTTAGAAGAGCAATTTCAAGATCCAAGCATTCAAGCATTCTTCACAAGATCATTCAAGAGTCAATAATCAACAAATTTGAAGCCTTAGAGTGGCAATATTTTGTTTTTGTAAGTCTTCAAACTCACTTTCATTCAATATCTAGCATTGTAAATGGTTGATTATGGTTGCATATGGTGAATAATGATGGATTTTAGGTTCAAGAGATGAAACTATCCATCAATCCAAGCCTAATGACTTGTTTCCTAAGTGATTTCATCCTCCATTATCAGTCTACTTTTAGCCTAAGGAGGGTACATGCATCATTAGGGCTTAGTTGAGGTGATTAAAGATCTCTTAAAGTGAGTCATTAATTATGCATGCTTCACTCATGCATCTTGTTCTTGCACATTAGGATAGGATTGCATTGCATTTCAGATTTCTAAATCTTAGATGTAAACTTGAGGTTAGGATCTACATTCTTATTTCCATTCATGATTCATTGTTTCTATCAAGGTTTAACTACCAAACTAGGGGTTTGATCGAGGTAGGCCCCCCATATAAGAAAATAAAGTCTATATTTTGTTTTGTAGGTCTCTTTGTAGGTTTGGATCCAGAAATCAATTTAAAAGTAAAGAGTAGAGATTGGAGCACATATCTAAACTTTCAATTCTCAAAAAAGTGAAACTAGAATGATACTCCAGAAGTGGTGTATGAGTCCCACTATAGGCCATTTTTTAAGAGTTTTGTAGTTCTAGATACCCTTTTTTGAGAAACCAATTCCTGCCTAGAAACCTTGATCTGGGATTGATACGCTCAAATTGCAGTATGAGTCCTAGTGTGCAAAATTTTAGTGTTTTCATCATTTAAGAGCTTCATTCAACCTTCTTCAGGTTTCCAGGTGAACACATTTTATCTTACAATTATTTTTTCTATTTTACATTCTTTTTTAGGTAATTTAGTGAAAGGTTACATTATACTAGGTTTAAGCATTTTGATTTGCATTGTATTTGTCTTTCCAATCCCTAGCTTGGTGGTGAACACCTCTGTAGCATAAAAAATGTATCTTTGGACATTTTTACATTCATTTGGGTCTTTCTTATGGATGTTGGCCTAGTTTTCCCTAGATTTAATGTTGTAATGTGGTCAACACATTCACATTAGGTCTTTGACCCTTGTGAATCAATACAAATTCTATGATTTCTTGTAAAAGTGTTGTGAAGTGTTGTAACCCACTTTCACACTTTTCTAGGACCTTATTATTATAATTCACTTAAATAACCTATTTTTATCACTTACAAATCCTTATTTCAAAGTGTTATAAAGTTTTGTAACAAACTTTCGCACTTGTATAGGCTTGTCATCAATAATTTGACCCTTTCTTATGCTTAAATGGCCCCTTTATACACTTACAAGCCCTACTTAAGTGTGCTTTAGAGAAAAATCCTATTAAACATCATTTAATAAACTTTAATTCTTGACACCAATTAAAATTTCCCTATTGGGACCAAGTCGCCACTAGGGGCGACTTAGTCCCATTTCGCTCAAAAATAAAAATTATTTCAAAATTCTAGTAGGATATTATTTTCTAAACCTTGAGGTTGGCCTGTCATATGGTATTTTTGGGAAATTTTGTATAATCATGTATAAATATATGGTTTTTCCTCTCATTTTACCCCCCGTCCCCCACCCCCTCATTCACTCATTAACTCATTCAACATTCATTATTCATTCATCATCCATCTCAAGTCAAGCAAGCTAGGGTTTTAGCATTCTAAGTCACCAAGATAGCTTTCTAAGGAATTCAAGGGAAAATTCTTCATCCATTGTTACATAAATTCAAGATCAATCATCATGGAAAGGTTCTAATTCCTTCATTTCATGTTCATGCTTCATCTTATTTCTTCATTTGATTTAATTACCTAAAAGGGGTTTGACCAAGGCAAACCTTTATTTCCTAACATTCAACATTTCTCTTTCTTTCTTTGTGTGTTTTCAGATTTAGGTATTTTGAAGGTTTGGAAATCATTGAAGAATAATTTGCAAACTTGTTGAAGACATGTCTCCTTCTTTTCTAGCTCAAAATATCCAAAAAAAGTCACTTACAAGCTCGAATTTGGCAGTTTTAGATCTGAATACCTAAAGGAGTAGAAAGTGCAGACCAAGAGCTTTCGTTTCAACTTTTGGATTTTCAAAAAATCCAAAGTGGACTAAGTCACCATCAATGGTGATTTATTCCCAATGTACATATTTTTAAGAGATTTTTGTAGATTCAGATACCCATTTGGCTAAAACAGGCTCTGGTGCAGTTTTCTAGATCTAGGACTAAGTTGCCTAGAATGGCGTAAGGATCCTAGGGTAGTAGGTCAAAATTTTAGGATTAGTAGCATTTCTAGTTTCCATTCCATTCTTCAACACATTTCTAGGTCCACCTCTTCAGTTCTATAGTTTTTTGTTTTGTTTCATGGTCATTTCTAGGTCATTTAGTATATGTTTGCATACCACATTGTGTTTTCAAACACTTTACGATCTTTAGTTTTCATTCATTATTCAATATATTTTATCAGTTTTCAGAATTTAGGTCATTCTTCTTTGATAGATTTCAATCATATTTTCATTAATATTGAGTGAACCCCCTAGGTTTTTGGGATACCTTCCTCCTTTTAGGTGCAAAATCCTAGAAGTGTAAGAGATCCTATATCCCCAAAAAAAAATGGTTCATTTTGGAAAACCTTCTTTTCAAATACCTTCTTGTCTAATTTGGAGTCCATCATCATCCTAGAATTCACATTGCATTGCATTTTGCATTAGTTAATTTGCATCTAGGGTTTCTAAATTTTTACATTAGTGAAAGTGCATATAGGTTGCATTTTTGTATCTTAAATCATTGAAAATTTCTGAAATTCTACATTTGCATCTTAGGTTTACATCATATAGCACATAAAACACCAAAATCGATCAAAAAATTCTAAAAATTTTATTAAAAAAAAATCCCTACTGGGACTCATTTTCCACCTTGGGAAACTTAGTCCCTCTTCACCCCTGAAACTACCTTTCACAAACTGAAAACCCTAGTTTTAACCTTTTTTTTCTCCCATTACCTACCTATATCAATTGGTTGAGTTTTTGTTACATTCTTTTCATTAGATCTAGCTTAAATTACTTCATTTCATGCATTTTTTAATTTCAAATTCACAACTCCAACATTTCATCTTTCAGGTTGTTGCATAATGTAATCAGAAAATTACCTTGTTTCACATTTGAAAAATTGTATTTAAACATTTCACTTTAAGTCATTACATTACACATTCTTTAATTTTTCATGATAGCATGTTTTCTTTCAAAAGATGTGGCTTTGATTTGGTTAAAAATGGATTGCATAAATACAACATCCCCTCTTATGAGTTAGAAGAGGATAGATTGGTGTTAGAAGATATACCTATTAAAATTCATGAGAATCTTAACCCTCCCTTCCCTAATGCTCCTACCATTTGGGACAATCTATTTTAAAATCATAGTGGTCCTTCTCTTGATGCCTCCCCTACTTGTGATGAAGCTAGTTTACAAACTCTAACCATGGCATGTGGTGAACATATTACAAGCTCTCCTACTAGGGTAGATAATATGGAACAAGAGAATGAGACCTTAGACAAAAATGACAATCAAATACAGTCTTCCACTAATCTCCCCACTAGTGATAAACAAGACAATACAACCATTGATAACTCACTTGCGATGAAGTTACTTTGGAAGAAACCAAGCATTGCATGTCAAGAATAGTTTCTTTGTAGTTATCCTAACAAATATCCTCCTAGTGAGGATACCATGGTGCAAGAAAAGGATAACAATGAAAATAATGATATAGTGTCCTTAGCAACATTAGACTCCACTTCACTAAGGGATGTTAATATTATTCAACCTCAACTCATCGTTTACCCACCTTCAAACAAACTAGGGTTTTAGCATTCTAAGTCATCAAGATAGCTTTCTAAAGCATTCAAGGGAAGATCTTTCATCCATTTTTGCATAAATTCAAGATCAATCATCATGGAAAGTTTCTAATTCCTTCATTCATGTTCATGCTTCATCTTATTTCTTCATTTGTTTAATTAACTAAAAGGGGTTTGACCAAGGGAAACCCCTATTCCCTAACATTCAATATTTCTCTTTCTTTCTTTGTGTGTTTGCATATTTAGGTACTTTGAAGGTTTATAAATCATTAAAGAATAAGTTACAAACTCGTTGAAGACATATCCTTGTTGGATTCATCAAAATATCCACAAAAAGTCACTTACAGGCCCAAATTTGGTAGTTTCAAATCTAGATACCTAGAGGAGCAGAAAGTGCAGAATGAGAGCTTCTCTTTCCACTTTCAGATTTTCAAAAAAGTCAAAGTGGACTAAGTCACCATCAATGGTGACTTGGTCCCAATGTACATGCTTTTCAGAGATTTTTGCAGATTTAGATACCCATTTGGTTGAAACATGTTTTGGTGTAGTTTTAAAGATCTAGGACTAAGTCGCCCAGAATGGTATAAGTGTCCCAGTCTAGGTCAAAATTTTAGGATCAACATTTCTAGTCTCCATTCCAGTCTGCAAAAAAATTCCAAGTGCATCTCTTCAGTTCTACAGTTTTCTATTCTGTTTCATGGTCATTTCTAGGCCATTTATTATATGTTTGCATACCACACTATGTTTTCAAACACTTTACATTTCTTTAGTTTTCATTCATTAGTCAATATCTTTGATAAGTTTTCAACATTTAGGTCATTCTCCTTTAATAGATTTCAATCATCTTTACATTAATCTTGAGTGAACCCCCTAGTTTTTTGGGACACCTTTCTCCTTTTAGGTGCAAAACCCTATAAGTGTAAGAGAGCCCATTTCCCCAAAAATATTTGGTTCACCCTCATTATTTTATAATCATACCCTAGGATAGCCCTATAGAAATATCTCTTTCTCCTTTGCATTGAGATCTCTAGGTTTTACCTTCAATTGAATGGTTGTGAAGAAGTGTGTTGCTTTATGTCCTAAACCATAAATTAAATCCACCACACCCTTTCTCCATCTTTCATTTTGGTGAACCTACATTTAGGACATCATAATTCTGATTTGGAGTGCATCATCACCCTGTATTTAGCTTGCATTAACATTGCATTATGGTTTGTATTAGTTAATTGGCATTCTAGGGTTCATAAATCTTGCATTAGTGAAAGTGCATTTAGGTTGCCATTTTGGCATTATCCATCATTGAAAATTATCTAAAATCTACATTTTCACTTAGGTTATAGATCATACAAACCAGAAAACATAAAAATCACTTTAAAATCTCTAAAAATTATGCCAGAAACCCTCACTGGGACTTATACACCCTATGGGAAATTTAGTCATAGTGTAGATCTAAAACTACACTTTACAACATTAATTTCTCAATTTTTGGGTTTGTGGTTACTGTTATTACCTTTTTGTTTTAATTAGGAGAGTTTTTGTTTCACACATCTTGTTAGATCTAGCTTAATCCAGTTTCATTGCAATTGTGGATAGAATTATATCATTACATTTTTCATTTTTAGTATTTGTTCAAATATCAATTAGAGTAGATTACATTTTGCATTTGTTAGAAAAAAAAACCAAAAACACCTATAAACCAATGAACCACTTGGAGAAAGCTTAGTTATTTGACTATGTCAAATCTCTCTTTCCAAGTTATCCTAACCTTAAAGCATTTTAGTAGTGATGACTTTGACATGTTAGATGAATCCCTTAAGGATTTCATCTCACAAAGTTCATCCACTAAGGCTTGTTAATGCAAACCGAAACCAAGAGAAGTTAATGTGATTCAACCTCAACTTATCCTTTACCCACCCTCACACAAAGCCCAAACTAAGAGAAAGCCTTAATTTACTCTTTACCCACCTAAGAACAATGTTTTGTAGCAGTCAAGTAACAATACAATTGCTCATACATATAACACTCGAAAAAATCCACAACCAAACAACCAATTCTAACAACCTTACCTTTGCCTAATCCCATTTTGGCTAGTGCTTCCCATTCACCCTTGCATAGTGGGAAGGAGTATGATCTTGATGAAAAACTTAAGAACTTTCCTACAAATATATCCCTATGGGACCTAATTCAGAATTCACCTAATTATCACACTATGCTTCAAACTGCCTTGCAACAAGTAATGGTTCCCCCTGGTACAAATCCAAATGATTTGGAAGCTCTAATACAAGGAATGAATACAATTAATGTAGACATTACTTTTCATCAACATGAGCTCCCTGCTTTGGAAATGAGAAAGAGAAATTATTCCTACATGATAATTTCTATTCATAATAGGTCAGGAATAAAAAGAACCCTTGTTGATAATGGTTATGATCTTAACGTGTGTAGTGTGACCCTTTTGTATAAACTTGGTGTTGATAAATCAAGAATTCAACATGATTCCTTCTCGATTTGGGGATTTGAAAATGTACAAAAGCAACCACACAGTGTGATTACTTTACCTATTACAATTGGAAAGGATGACTTACAAAATCCTATTCATCTTATGCATCATGATCTTTCATATAATCTTTTTTCAGAAGACCTTGGATTCATGAGATGCATGTGTTACCTTCAACCTTTCATCGAATAGTGAAGTATATCTATAACAATAAGGCATACCAAGTTGAAAGGGACCTTGAGCCTGAAATTTTCTTACAAGTTGAGAAAGGAACAAGTAGTCCTTTGTGCACATTAATTCCAACATTGAACATAGAACCTATGGAAGAAGAAAAATAAGAGATGGAAATAGTGTTGAAATTATTGGATGATGATTGTAGTTCCTTGGAGTTCACACCTTCATTTATGGGAGAATATGTAATCACAAGTAAAGAGGATGAAAAAAACTAACCAATGGTAATGTCAATGCAAAATTCAGAAGAAAACTCACAAGCATCTACCTTATCTACTTTATAAGATGACACAAGCTATACAAAAAAATTTGATGAGATCTAGATTATCAACAACCACCAAACCCGAAAGAAATGGAAAGGTTTTATGGAAAATGCTAAGAGTTCATGAAACAATTTGGTTATAGTGGAAAAATATGTGGAAAGAAAGAACAAGGAATCCATGTTCGTATGGAACCTAACATTCAAGAAACAAACACTAGTTTGGGATATTTCCCTTCTAAGATCACCCAGGAAATAAAAAGTCCTTCGCTAAACATCAACACCATCATGTGTAATCCTAAAACAACTCTCACCTTGAAGCATTTGGAATTGATTGATACAACTTGTGAAGCACCATTGGAGTTTTTAAAAGATGATGAAGCCTTGAAAGAGATACTGGGAGTTTATGAAAAACCATTTACTCCTCTTAAAAATAAGGGGGTTACATGTGATATGATTAGTACCAAGCAAAAAGATAGAGAAGAGGAAAAGTAGTGAGATGGACACAAGAAAAGAAGAATATAACCCTTAATTTCCAAAATAGAATGCACTTCCTTTAGGTGATATTGATTACTGATGGACATTAACAATGAAGAAAAGGCGATTAAGATAGCAAAGTTCCTTGATGACGAGGAACAAGAGGACCTTGCAACTTTACCTCATGACTTTCCCAAAAATTTTGCTTGGAATTATTCGAATATATCGGAAATTGACCCTAAGATTGTAACACACAACATAGTCCTTGCTGAAAATGCTAAACCCGTTAGGAAAAATATTTGAAAGATGAACTATAAGATAGCCTTGTTGGTTAAGGCTGAGATTTCTAGTTTTATACATCCTATAGATTATTCTCCTTGGATCTCAAACATTTTTGAAGTTGCAAAACTTGATAATCATATTAGGATGTGTATGGACTTTCATGATCTAAATAAAGCATCTTTAAAAGATGACTTTCCCCTTCCTAACATCGACATGATAGTAGATTCAACTACGAGACATGCTTTGTTGTCATTCATGGATGGATTCTTTGGATATGATCAAATATTTATTAACCCTCAAGATCAATACAAAACAACATTTACAACAGCTTGGGGAACATTTTACTGAGTCTTGATGCCTTTCAGATTGAAGAATGTGAGCACAACATTCAACAAGCTATAACATTGATATTTCATGATTACATACATAAGATTTTGGAAGACTATGTTGATTATATTCTAGCTAAATCTTTAACTCAAAAATACAATGTGATGTCCTTTGAAAGATATTTGAACAAATATGAAAATACAACATGAGATTAAATTTGAAAAAGTGTTTCTTTGGTATAGATAGTAGAAAATTTATTTATTTTATCATATCTCACAGGGGCATCAAGGTGGACATGAAGAAAAATGATGCTATAGTTAATATGCCAATTCCTAGAAATATTTCTCAATTATGCACCTTACAAGGAAGAATTCAGGCTATCTATCATTTCATAACATCCCTAGTAGACCGAACGTTACCATTTACACATCTTCTCAAGAAGGATGTGCACTTTAATTGGAATGAGGATTGTAAACAGGATTTTGAGAGTTTGAAAGATTACCTTGCTACTCCACCTGTTTTACAACCCGCTATGAAAAATAAACCATTCATCCTATATATAGTAGCATCATCCCATGCTCTCACAACATTGTTGGCTCAAGAAGATGATAACGGTAAAGAACATCATGTCTATTACATTATGCAAACTTTGCTTGATTATGAAACTCATTACGTGATGATAGAGAAACAATGTTTGGATCTTATATTTGCTACTATTAAATTGAAACATTATTTATAAATTTCAAAATCCATGTGATGATGAAATTTGATCCTTCAAAACACCTCTTCACTAAAATAGATTTATGAGGACTCCTAGCTAAATGGGTTATGTTGTTAACATATTTTGACCTTAAGTTTGTTTCAAAAAAATCAATTAAAGGACAGGCCTTAACTGACCACTTAGCAGATGCTCCCTCGCCCTTAGTGTTACCTAATATAGAAGCATTCCCTAATGAAAATGTGTTGACTATTTAGAAAGATGAAGAAACATGGGAATTATAATTTGATGGATCTAAGTGTAGAATAGGCTCCAACGTCGGGGTTATAATAGTCACGCCACAGGAAAGCTTATTCCCTTGGTCTATCACTTAAATTTCCTATGTACCAACAACACAGCAGAATATGAAGATTTACTGGTTGGCTTACGCACTATTTTAGCTTTGGGAGTGTGAAACGTTAAGATATTCAATCATTCACAATTAGTCATTAAGAAAATAAATGGGACATATCAAGCAAAGCATGAAAAATCATTAAAATACAAGGATCTCACGATAAAAATTTTAGGGAAGGTTGAGTCATTTACCATTCATAACATGCCATGAAAGGATAATTGGCATGCAGATGCAATGGAAAGTATAGCTTCTCTTATATCTCCTTAAGATCCTTCAAAGGATTTCACATTTATTTTCCATACAATTATGAACCCATCAATAGAATCTAAAGCTGATGAAGTATTATCAACAACTATGGAAAGCTCTAGTGAATGGTATGCGCCAATAATTAATTATTTAAAAGAAGGAACATTTCCTAAGCTGACAACTAACAATACTCATGATCATCTTAGTAAACTTGAATCTAAGTATATAATTCTCACCGAGGTGTTATATCGAAGATCCTTTAACAATATTTTACTTAGATGCCTTAAAGAATTTGAAATCCCCATAGCACTTGAAAAAGCTCATCAGGTGCTTGTGGAGCTCATTTTGGATGAAGATCATTAGTTCAAAAGCTTGTTCACATAGGATACTATTGGAGAAACATGGAAAAATATTTATTTAATGATGTTAAGAAATATCACAAATGTCAGGAACATAGCAATTTGATTCATGCTCTAGCTTTTGAACTTCAGGACCAAATTCCTATTTGGTCATTTTCCAGTATGGGAACTAGATCTAATTGGAAAAATATCACCTCCTTCCTCCTCCAGACATACATTCATAATAACCACAACAAATTATTTCACAAAATGGGTAGAAGCAATTCCTCTTTGTTCCATAACTTCTAATGTATTATATTGTTTCATATTGGAACACATTATTGTTGGCTTTGGACTTCCTTCTACATTAGTTTCAGACAATGGGACACCATTTAAGAATAATGACGTGAAAAATTCCTTAGAAAGATTTAATATCCAACATCATTTCTCAACACCTTAATACCCACAATCTAATGGTCAAGTTGAATCAACTAATAAGACCCTTGAATAAATCTTAAGGAAAATAGTAAATAAAGACAATAAAGATTGACACACACAATTGGAATATTCATTATGGGCTTACTATACTAGCATAAGAAATTCCATTAGGACTAGCCCTTATAACCTTTTCTATGGGAGTGAGGCAATAATTCCCTTGGAGTTGGAGATTCCTGAACATTGAGAATCACTCTGTAAGGGCTTATTGATGATAATACTTATAAAGAAAAACAATTGCATCAACTTGAGATGCTTGATGAACAACACATTAACGCTCTTGAACATCTCCAAGCCTATTGTAGAAAATTGCAACGTAGTTACAATGATCATTTCACTCATCATGCATTCAAAATAAGGTGACTTGGTGTTATTTGAAAATAAATGTAACGCCAATACTGACCTTACTAAAAAAGGGAAATTTAGTCCTAATTGATTAGGACCTTATATAATTAATGAAAGTTATGGGTCTGAGGCATATACATTAACAAAATTAGATGGTACACCTCTTAAGGAACCTATAAATTCCACACATCTGTACTGCTATTATGTATAATCTTCTTGAATAGTATTACAGATGATAAAGCAGTGATGTTAGAGTGAGTGGAATGACACTCTATGCGCTCTCGCATTGCTTTGTTCTTAACAAAAAATTATGTGTGTGTCTTGAATACTAAAGTAATTATTTAAGTTAAATTTTAGGTGATTGATTTAGGTTTCATACTATTCAAGATAATCTTGTGTGTTATGTTAGATTAGATCCTTGCATGCATTTAATGTTCTTTAATTAAATCATAGGTGCATTTAAACTAGCATAGCATACTTAATCACAATGAAAAGAAACTAAAATAGTTTTAATTAGATTACATAAAGCATGTTAAATCATGGATACATTTATTAAAGTCTTACATAGATGATTTGAACAATCACATTACCATTTAACATTAAACACATAAACATAAATAAATAAACATCAAATGATGATATATATATATAGATATACATCAAAAAATTTAGTACATGTCATAAATATATATAATGCTAATGTGATCTATGACTACTAGATCCCTTGGAATCTAGTGATCACATTTTTCTAGAGGTATTCCATCGAGAGATGGTGGTATGTGATCGTGATCATGAGCTGGAAAGTACATCTAGAGCATACTATAGGCCCTGTGCTCATCCAATAGCCTCCCGACTATCCCCTGCTAGACTACCTATCCCTGCCTGTAGTCTAGCTACCTCTTACTAGAGCCTCTCGACCTCCACTGGGATTTGAGATGACTGAACCTCCCCATGGGTAGCATCAACTCAGTGGGAATGCCTCCTAAGACTCTCATATGCTACCTGCAATCTAACATATGGCTCAAACAACTCTAGGTCCCACTACACAATGGGTGGGGGCACATAATCTATATTAGTAGCATCCTCGTAGACTGATAGAGGCACTATCTTTGTAGAAACTTTGTGATAGAGATCATGTATAGGTCTCTCACAGTCCTTGCAAAATAGAAATCATAAATATAATTACTACACATCATGACATATATATAAAATTAAAAGCATAACCATTAAAGCATGAAAATAAGAATAAAGTATAATAGTAAATAAAATTTCATCACCTAGCTTGCTAGTTGGCTATGTAAAGATAGCCTTGTCGTGTGTAGGAGGCATGGAGGATGTGCTAGCCTCTCCATGACTGTACTTGTTGGTATGTGTTGTACCTGTTGACTATGATCTAGTCACATGAGTGGGAGTTGGAACTCTCCACTTGTGACCAAATAGATCCTCATCTAGTATCTCATCACCCTCACTCATGAGCTCCTCCTCCTCCTCCTCCCCTTGTTCATCATAATCAGGGTCTACAGCTTAATCATAATCCTCATATATTACATTTGCAAATAGGTCTACCACCTTGACCCATGTCTCCTCAACTCTATCTTCCTCAGTGTCTCTCTGATTCAGGAGTGGCCTTGCATAGCCTGTCACCTCATCCATTGGGAATATAGGAATTGGTTTTGCTACTTCCCACCACTCCTCATATGCATTTGTGGAACTGACGCCATTAGTGTCAGAGAATGGGGGCATTTCATGATCCTCATAATCTAAGTCCCTATAGACAACATCATCAGTGGTGAGTTGTCTCATGTCGTTGGGCCTCTAAGAACTTTGTACTAATCATCTGAAGAAAGGTTGTGTTGTTGGTGCTATCTAAATCTAACCAAAATATTACATGACACGATTATAGTACAAGGGTCATACTACATAATCATATCTTCCTATCAAAAATATGTCCATTTGTAGTCTCCTCAGCTGATGGGTCTCATTTGGCCACTAAGGTATGAGTTGGTATAGTCTCGATAGGATCTCCTCCTCATTTATTTAGTTGATTCTAACCTTCCAAAAGTGTAAATATTTATACTACTATAACTGCCTCAATGGATAACTAAATGTGTGAGGATATCCTAGGGTTGATGTACATGGGAACCCTATCAGCCTAGTGCATGTGATATGATCTAGGCACCACACCTACAGTAGTGTACAATGCACCATACTGTCAACCTCGTGTTATGAAAACCACCCTAGATCATAATATAAGTGTGCAAGGATGTTGTTCCCCCATGCATACATAGCCCTCTGCCTTGCCATTTATCATATCATGTGTACTAGCCAACCATCTAGATGTGCTCCATGACCATCAAGGATGAGTAGTAGTGCCATGATGAACAACATAATTTGTACCACAAGTGGTACTCGCGAATAAATTATCCATGATAGCTCTACCTATGGCCTCACGATATCATCTAGAATCAGACCTCCAAGTAAATACTATATATCATATTTCATCTCACAAAATGACCGATCCCCTTCAAAATGTACCCTCTCACCACAAATTGGAACTCAAAGAATGTGATCGACATCCTCTAAGGTGATCATCATCTTTTCAGTTGAGAGATGAAACATACAAGTATATGCATCTCACTACTCAACCAACACCATCAACATGGTTTCATGGTACCTCATGGGATGCATGAGGTAAACCTAGTATAATCTAGTAATGTATAATGTCTAAACATCTACCTCTGATAGTGTCGAGGCCAATTCTTCTAAAGGATAGAAGTTTCTACCACACAGATGCTCTCGTGACTGGCGCAGGATCTAACAAAAAAGTAAAAATATGTCCTATAAGCATTCAAAAATATTAAATGTATACATCAACAATAAAAAAATTGTACTAAAGTTGTTCTAGTGTACTTATTTAAGGTTTCTAGACACTTTAGATCCATTTTGGGACATTTTGTAAGGAAACAGGACACTTCGTGACAAAAGGGGACACTATGCGACAAAAAGCGACACTTCATGACAAAAGGGGATGGCAGGTTGTCGTGAGGTCATATCACTTTAGTTGAAAATGCATCAAATATATTGGCTGGGTAGTGTTTGAAGGTTGTATGCAATAGGAAACATCTCTACTAACTCTCCTAGATTTTTTGAATATTGGAATAGTTGTAAACAAAAATTAAACTAAAAGGCCATTAAACTAGAAAGCATAAAGTTATTTTAAGCTAGAAAACATTGAATTATTAAGCTAGAAAGCATGTAAATAGAAAATAAACTCAACAACTTAACATCAACTTCGAACTGTTAATAGAAAATAAACTCAACAACTTATAACAGATAACCACAGTGGGTGCTTTAAAATTTTAGATAAAATGAACTAAAGATTGTAAACTTGGACTACAACGTGCAAGAATAACTAACAGAGCTCGACACATACAAATAACATTTATTCACATTTATCATATGCAAAATAAAAGTGACAAAATTGAAAGGAAAGATACTTATATATCCTACGAAATTCCCTCAAGTGGCTAGCTCTCAAGTATTTTAATGCATAACTCACATCACATAAACTTTTATATCTTAAAAATGAATTCATCTATAAAAATTCCATTGCACACAACTAGTAACTTAGGATAAGATTGAAAAATATTGGTTTATTCATATAAGAAAAATTTTAACACAGATACATAGTTGAAAAATACATTATAACATAATAACATTATCACCCCCATTGTTTCTAGCGGTTACATATATATACAAAAATGCTAACAAAATCCTAGATTTTAGATGATGGAAGATAACAATTGAAAAAGTATTCTAAGATAATTTTAACTAAAAAATAGACAGAGGTCCATAACATAAAGTATTTAAAAGGTTGGGAGAGGAGTCATAAATTTTTAAAATAGAAAGTAAACAAAAAGCATTAAAAGACTTGATCCACTTTGCACTCCTGAAATTCTAGCACCTAGACTGTTAGCACTTGTCCTCAACTACTTTGAATTCTACCCTAAAATCTAATCAGTTGTGCATAGTGACCTGTACAATACTAAAAACTATACCATTATGTTAGCTCTAGTTAGTTTATTTCAATTGATTTAGGAAATAAAGATTATACACCTTTTTACAAAAGTAAAAATTATTAATCCTAAAAATAAATAATAGGTAGGGTAAAATCAATTGGAAGAAATAAGGAAGGGTATTTGGCTTATCATATTCATGAGGTTATGTATACCTCAACACTCCCCCCCTCCTAGGATTGAGAAGGTCCTCCTGCTTGCTGTTGTGTCCTCTACCAAGTTTCATTTCCATGTTCCTGTTCAACTCATATTTGGCACTAAGGTCATATGGATCTTCTGCTTCTCTTTCCCAATCATCAAGCTTCCTAAGGAAACCCTCACTGAATCTAACCCTTCCTTTCCATGAATGTAAATTCTCATGGTTTTTGTTCTATAGTAAAATGTACTCGAGGATATGGTGAAAGAAGTAATGGAGGTCTATATCTCATTCTCATCCATTCAATTTTAAGTTGTTGTAGAATATGTGCCAATGCCTCTACTCTTTTGTAAGACCATTTCATATTGGTAGGTGAAATTACTTCCCTCCTTTTAAGGTGTATAGGAAGAGGAGTGTATCTCTCTTCACAAGCACTTCGTGCTTTTCCTATTAATTTTGGCCCCTGGGTTGTGAAATGCTCAAAAAAAAATTGAAGATGATTATTGTACTTACTTCTCACAGTTTCTTTGATCTTAATGCTTCAAAATTGAGCTTTAAAAGTAGGTTTCCTATTAGGGTATTGCATCTGAAGTCCATCAGTCTTTTCTGCCTATAAATACTCTTTTTTCCTTTCTTTCCATTGAATCCAATTTTGCATGATGGAAATAAATGCCCTAAGCTGAACTTCATTGACAAAGAGATTAACAAAGAAATCAATATACCTTTCCAAAAAAAATTGTGGATAAAGAATTCACACAATAAATTTTGTTGAAGAGGAGATGATTCTATAAAAAAAATTACAAATTCCTTATCATCCAAATCATGTGGTAGATTGCAAGAAATTTTCAATAATTTTCATCTTAATAATTGCTCATTCAAAAACATGGAATACAATCTAGATGGTTTCCTGCAAGCTAATAATAATTAACCAATTTGGTAGGAATTTGTTTTGGCTTGATAAAGCCTATCATATGACTCTTTTAATAAAACCATTTCCTTTTTCATTCTAGCATTCTCTATCTCTTCCTATCTCAAAAAATAACACCATTCCATCCATGTAACCAACAATGGATGTATATGAACATGAAACCATTCCATCTCAGTTGGTTCAATTTGTATTTCTTTTGACTCCATTATTGGTTTAACATTAATCTCCTGCAAATCTTGCTCCAATTCAACATTTTTTCTTAAGGGAGCATTAAGCCCAAATTTTTGTTTGTCCCTTTTTTTTTAAGTTGTAAATAATTGTATAAAATTATTAGTTAAACTTTTGAATTTTTTTTCTTTTTCAAACAAATTTTTCACATACCCTTTACCTTCCTCATTCCATTATTGTACCTGAAATTGCAATTCTTCAATAGTTTTATCTTTTTGTTCTATTTTAATTTTAAAATTTGCA
>VDFB02051853.1:0-32506 GCA_007258455.2 Sequoia sempervirens | reverse complement strand
GAAAACCCCTATTCACTAACACCCATAACATCTTTCCCTCTTCTTGTATGTGATTTGCAGGGCTAGGTTGTAGATTTATTAAGAAGAAAGGTTGGATAGAATTTTTCATGTTGTCAAAGTTGCTAAAGTTTTCATCAAGCCTTGGAGAAGCTTGGAGAAGGTCTATGGGTGGCAATTTGCAGTTTCAGATCTAGAAACCGGTCAAAAAGAGTAGAGTAGACAGAGAGGTACAAAATCTAGTTCAAAATTTCTAGAAAATTAGAAGTGGGCTTGTTCGCCACTATTGGTGAATGAGTCTCATTGTATAGGCATGATCAAACTTTTTATAGATCTAGATACCCTTTTGGCTGAAACCTTCTCCTGTGCATTTTCCCAGAAATTGGAAGAATTCGCCTAACTTGGCAAGAGTCCCAATCAACTTCAATAGTAGATTTTTTAGTGATCCAAACCTCCATTCTTCCTTCTTTAGTCTTCGAGGTGCACACTTCCAGTCTCATAGCTTTTTAGTGCACTTTATTCATCTTTCTAGGTCAGTTAGTATTAGTTTGCATCACACTGTGTTTCCCAATTCATTATCTTTTCCAAGTTTACACTTGGTGGTGATCCCCACATTAGGCATCATTCAATCCGTAGAATAGTACCTTTTCCATATTCCAATATTCATTGTATTGAAATCTCAAGGGTTTGTTCTTGAGTGAAGAGTAAGAAAATTGTCTCTATCGTTTTAAGTCCAAAACCCTAGAAGGAAAGAGAGTAAACCATTTTCTTCTTTTCAATTACAAAATGCTCAATGAAATTAGAAAATATGATTCAAATATTAAAAAAAAAGCTATGAAACCCAATTCAAATAAAATTAAACTAAATAACCATGCAAACCTTACAATTAGGCATTGTGGAATTATGACAATTTATAATGTAATTGTGCATATCCCATGTTGCCAAATCTTTGATGAATGAATTTGACTCACAATTAATGCTCAAATTTCTCAAGATCATAAAGATTGTGGATGATTTTGATGAAGGTTATGGATTCTTTATAGAAATACATATATTCAATCAATGGTGGAGATTGGAGATGAAGAACAATAGGTGAGAGTAAATCGGGGAGGTCAAGGGTGTAGAATTCATGAGAGCCAAAAATATCCATAATTTCATGGAAATTGGTTAAAGATATTTTTGAGGGACAAAGATATTTCCAATTTTGAATTTGAATTATAGAATACTGCTTTTGGAGGGAATATTCCAATTGGATATTTGGAGAGAAGAAGATATTTTAAAAAGGGAATATTCCTTCTTGGAGGGAATATGCTTTGTGCAAGTTGGAGGAAAATTAGTAATTAAATAATCAAATAAAAATATTTAATTGTGAGTATGAGAGGAAAATAGGATTTTTAATTAAAATAATTTAATATTATTTAATCATGATAAAAAGGGAATTAGTATTTAATTAAATAATTGGAATATTGTCGATAAGGGCATGGTTTAGTGGTTAAGTCGCTTGGTTGTAGTGATGGCCACCACGGTTCAAACCCTCATTGGGCCAAAGTGCTCATAGGCCTTGTGCCTTCACTGGGCTAATGCGCTCGTAGGCTTGGTTGTTTCTTGTGGTTTCATGTACCCAGTTCATAGCTTTGATCAAAAGCGTTTACCCCTAATAATATGGGTGTGTTGCACCTTTTAAGAAAAAAAATAATTGGAATATTATTTAATCAAGGTGAGAAGAGGGAAAATGATTATTTTTGGTGAATAATCAAACAAAATAAATTATTTAATTAATAGAGGAAATTAGGTTTCCAATCAAATAATTAAGAATTACTTAATCAAAATTGAGGAATTCAAAGATAATGAGGAAAATGATGTTAATTAGGTGAATATGAATGTGTGATGCACTTAGACAATTTTAGGTGTCTGCACAATCATATATCCATCCATGACTATTATCATGGAAAGCAAGATTGTTATGTATTAAGGTCTACAAAAATACATCTGATATTTCTATCAAGAAAAATAATCATATAATAAGGAATTAATTTATAATATGTTTTTGTTCATCACTCAACCATTATTGATTGATTATACATTGAAATGTGAGGTTGAAAAGTAAAATTACATGCACACAAGGAACAAATTATATTTTGTATCAATATGTATATATTAAAGTGTAGAATAATTAAACATATACAAAACTTTGGTTTGTATTCCAAGTCAACTTCTTTTTTTTAATAAAATACATGCAATATACCATATCAAGATCTATATAGATTATTCATGCCAAATAACTACACCAAATACTAAGCATCCGATTGACCCTATGCCTCTAACGAATCATCAACATGTGGTGGATCATAAAAATTTGGTCTCTTGCTGTCATAATGCTTACTAGTTGATGGATGCAAATTTGACTACAATAACAATTCAAACCACAAATTTGATTAATTAGTTCAATGACAAATAAATAAGTTAGGCTAAAAATAGAAACTTATCTAGTATAATTTAGAACTTTGAAATTAACATCTAAATCACTATAATCAACTATAATTTTTCTTTAAATTATCAATTAAAGTATAATTATTTCAATTACCTAAACAATTCATGTTTTTTCAAAGAGATTTTCTACAAATGGTGGTCTCTTAGGATGATCAAGAGTCCTAGAAAAGCATGGTGGTAGAGGAGCCACATTTCTCACTTTTGGAATAGAATATAACAAGTAAAATAAATGTGACATGAATTAATATATAATTATAAACAAAGATGAAAATTCATATAATAAAAATAGGTTAGATGTGTAAATTAAAAATATAGAAGTTTCTAAACATAAAATTATCTACTACAATAACATATACCATCAATGAGGCCTCTTGCATTGAATAATGAGTCATCATGTATAAACCAACTATCATTTCCTAAATAAAAATGGCAAGAATGCAAGACTGTATGTAGACATATAAGAATAATAAATTTGAATTGACATCTAAATCACTATAATAAAATATAAGTTCTCTAAACTATGAATTTAATTAAAATTCAATTCAATTGACTTGAATTTTTTTCTTTCTAAGAGTTGTTTTGTGAAATGATAGTCCCTTACGATTATCAGAAGTTCTACTAAAATATGTTAGAAAAATTTTCATCTCATTCACATTTTGAAGGCTATAAAAGTAAAATAAAATCAAGATATAAATTAATATATAATCACTCACAAAAATTCTAATGCATACAATAAAAATATACACGTAAAAAAATTATACTATCATGACTAGGCCGAATTGAATTTCCAAAAGAGTACCATGATGAACTTCTCTATGCTCCTCCATTGACATCAATTGTTATACCACTTATATATATTAGAACTAATATTTGATATACTAACTTCAAATGGAATTTACATAATAAAATAACTTTAAATTTCACCTCTAAGAAAGTTTGACCTTACTCCTCTTCTCTACCCCCTAATGGTCCTTCATGTGTTCTTGTCCCTAATGCCTCAACTTGTGTTCTAGAATGTGGTGGCTCATCTCGTGAAGGTGAAATATGAGGGATGTCATATTTAGATCTGTTTAGCGGTGACTCACTAATCTCTTTAAGAGGACCTAAACACAACTAATTTCACATAGTGCAATAATGAGGCACACACATATATGCGGACAAGGTGGGTCCATTAATATCAACTAATCCAATAGGAGCATCAATATCATGTAGGTGTACTACTTGAGAATTTTATGTAATTAAATGGATAGTAAAATAGTGTATGGCATGGAAAATTTAAATTTTCACATCTAGAAAAATGACTATCTTGAGGAATTCCTTTACTTCTTGGAAAAATATAAAATCAAAATAGATTATATGGTGGCATAAAATAAAAATTTCATATAATTTGTGAAGGAAACATAAAGGTGCATCAAGATTATTGTTGGGTAGATTATCAAAACCCATCCACCAATGATCCCAATTTTTTTTGGTTATAATGTCATGTGTGCACCATTTCACTAAAAATTTGGTCTTACATACATCAACATTTAATTTTCTTTTAATATTTATAAAGTGTTGAGTTAACCTGGCTTTGGTTATATCTGTCTTTCACTTGCTCATATGACAAACTATTAGAATTTTCTCCCCTTGTAGCTTCTCATCATTATCAAAATGAACTCATGTTGTCTTGTGAGGGTTTGAAAATGGGCGACAATTACCTCAAAGGTGGATTTCATTTAAGCTAGATGAGGGTGCTAACAATAAATTTCTATAATTTTATTTTATTCACTTATATGTGTGTGTGTGTGTGTGTGTGTGTGTGTGTGTGTGAGCACCAAAAATCTACAAACTGTTTAAACCTTATCACACATTAGCATAATGTTAGTCTAAAACAAGCAAATGAAGTAGTGTTCCTATGAAATACTCAATCATATTAAAATATGCATATAAGATGAAAAGATTCAAAATAGCTAAATAAAGCATATAAAAACATGATCAAACTTTATCTCATAGTGGATTGGTGCTTCTATGGAAAGAATCCCTTTCCCAATCCTTTGTTGAGCTCCATGATCAAGATGATATGAAATGCTCTGAAGATATGATATGGATTCAAATGAAAATGATACATTTGTGCATTAGGTTGTGGAGGATTAAATCAATGGAGATGATCTATATTTATAGAATAGAATGATAGAAGAATCCCAAACATGGAGGATGTGGGACTAAAGATCCACCAATGAGAAGAGGCCACTTGTCAACATGTGAGAGGTTGAGGAATGTGCAAGTTTTGGTCAATGTGCCAAAGAGGGGGAGATTCAAATTGAATTTGAGAGTTAAATGTTGAGTTTGACCTTTGCAAGAGACATGTAAGAGCCATGTAAGAGCTCATAAATACTTTGTTGGATGTACATGTCAACTTGTTTTTGAATTCAAATTTGAGGGAATATTCCTCAAAGATGCCATGTTGATGGAAAATGATGAATTAATAAATCAATAAATTGATTTATTTGTGCAAGTGGGAAAAGCTAGAGGATGTGATGGGTGATTAGATTAGATTAATCAGGATTAGATTAATTTAGGAGGTGATCAGGTGATTGTGACATTCAACTTAAATATTTGGATTTATTTAAATTAAGTGAGAAGATAAATAACATTAGAGATTTTAATTAAATATTTGGATTTATTTAATTAAAGAAATGACTTAGGAGATTAATCAAATAAACTTGATTTATTTAATTGATCTGGTGAATATGATGATAAAGTGATGATATGGAATTAGTGTGTCAGGATTAGATGCATGTATATTTTACATGTCTACAATATATATATATATATATATATATATATATATATATATATATATATATATATATATATATATATATATATATACCCTATATATATATATATATATATATATATTCATTTTTGAATTGGAGGAGGGTTTACGATGGAGAAGGTTTGGTGGTGGAGGAGTGATTGGGTTTTGTCATTCCTCACCCATTTTAGCACAATTTAAAACATAAAAAATATAATTTAAAACTAATCCTACAATTTAAAAATTAAAAAATAAATCATATTAAAAAATTTGAATTTTTTTTGAAAAAATAATTAAAAAAGGAAAATAAAAACTTATCTCTACACTATGGTTGATCCAAGCACAATTTTTTTCTCCAAAATGAATGTCAAATTCTCAACTCAGATATCTATTTCTACAAAGTTGTATATCTTTGTTGTGTGAAAGTCATGATTCATGTTTATAATATAAACTATTTTTAAAAGGAAATGGCTTGAAGGAAATGGATGATGCAAACAAAGACAACCTCATACCATGAACTCACAAAATAGTTTAGATTAAATAAAGATAGAATCCATTTCAAATAAAATCTAAAACTTCTTTCACTCAAACTTATACAAATACAAATTGCTTAATACACTTTTGAAATCAAATCTCCATAAATTTTCTCCCTGTAGTTGTTGCTCCAAAGCTCTCCTTGCTTTCAGACCTTCACATACAACTACAAATCTCTACACCTCTCACACACTAGTGCCTTATATTTCATTCACTCATGTTGCTCAAACCTACAACCAAAACAACCAACGAATACCTCTATAGAGGTATTTTTCTCCTTCCCATTCCTCACAAACTCCTACCCACGTTTTTCTTCAAAAACCACCCAAAAATGCATTCAAAATCATCAATTATTTCCCTAGAATGGGATCCCAACTCTCCCCCAAGAATAGCTCTACATATACTATGTTTATTCAGCCTTAAATGAAGCATTTAAAATTATAGAAACTCTTCCAAATGTTACCTTTACTCTAGATGTGTTTTTCTCTATTATAGGAATTTTAAAAGCTCTAAAATCTTGATTTTTTACCTTTTTTATGTTCCAAATTCCCCCATATAATTTATACAATAGATAGACAATTAAATATGAAATAAAAATTGATATTTGATTTCCATGGCCTTCATAATACCTTTTGAAAAATAAAATTAATCAAATTAGTGCTTTGGAAGTGCATAATCGAGAGCTCATAATGGTATTCAAAAAATAAAATTAATCTTTGCTTGGAATGGTATTCAATAGACCCCTGCAAAAGTGATTTAAAATTTTAATTTTTTTAAAAATTGTTTGACATTATTTTAACCAACTTATGGTATTAAAATCTCCCAAACTAGAAAATATATGACTTTGATTCTTTTTGCAAATTCTACGTGCCACCTCCATGAATGTCCCTACCAATGTATTCTACTCCAATCCTTATGAGTTTTCCAAAAATAATTTTTGAAAACTGTCTAAAAAGCTTTAAAACAATGATTTGATAAAACTGACTTTATTCAAATTTGAACACACCAAGAGATTTTCAAAAGATGAAATATGTCAAATGAACCCTGAAACACACCAAAACTAAGTTCAAATCTGAAGCTTGTTTTTTTTGTTGATGTTGATTGCCAATCTACCTAGATGCTCCTACATTAGACATGTCAACTAGGAAAAATTTTGTGAGTAGAACTCACAAAATAGAGTGGAGTAGTAGGACTACTCTTTCAAGTTGTGGACAACTTGTAGTGAACTTCATCATTGATTTAGAAAAAAAGAATTTCTTCCTCCACCTCTTCCAACACTTAGCTGGGATTCTTGACATCCTCCTCCACCAAGTGCGCACTCTATTCATCTTGATTTTTGTAGAATCACATCCACCATAAACCATCATTCTTCACCATATCTCTTCTTCCTTTCTATATTTCTTCATGGGATCCAACCCACTACAAACTGACCAACTCCACCAAGTTCCTCCTTCACCATCATCTACAACCTCTATATACAAATATGCAACATTTGCAATACCCATTTGTGTTGCTAAAAAGTGTATACCTTGTTTGATTTGGGCATAATTGATGATAAATTGGACTTAATGAGGCCTTGATCTAGTGTTGTGAGGTGTTTTACACATCCACATTAGGCCTTGCACCCATACAAATTGAATAAATGCATGTCTTAAATAAAGGTGTTGTACAAAATTGTAAATGACTTTCACACTTTTCTTGACTTTTATTAAGCATTTAAGTCTAATATTATTTTAACTCAAAGGTTAGCTTTTCCCTCTTCTATAATTAAATAATTATTTTAATTATTTAATTATTAATTAGCCTTTTCTCTCTATAATTAAATAAATGTTATACTTATTTAATTATTTATCCTTTCTTTATCTCCCCAATTAAATAATTATTTTTAATTATTTAATTATATTATTTGTTCTCACCTTTCTTTTGAAATAAATAAAATTATATTTAATTTATTTCTCCCATGTTCGCCACCCAAATTAAATAGTCTTTATTATTTAATTTCTCTTACCACCTCCTTTTTTGTGCCAATCTTATCTCCCATCTCAAGTCTTTATCTATCCATGTCTTTCTTCTCTCAATTAACCTCCACCCTTGGTTAAATTATTTTCTAATTTAATCTTGGCCCTTGATCATGATCCTTATTCTTCACTCTTCTCTATAAAAGGAGACCTTTAAACCCTAATTCATCCACCTAATAATTCAATCACTCATTCAATCACCATTTATCATTCATTAAGCATTCAAGATAACATTCAATCTCACTTCTAAGGCATTCAAGAGAGATTCTTCAACCATTGTTGTAAAAAATCAAGATCAATAATCATAGCAAGGTACTAATTGTATTATTTCATGCTTCATTACATTATTTCTTCATTTTGGTTTAATTACCTAAAAGGGGTTTGACCAAGGCAAACCCCCATGCATTAATCTCTAATATTTCTTTCTCTTTCCTTGTGTGTTTTCAGATTTAGGTATCTTAAAGACTTGGAAATCATTGAAGACATCTCCTTGTTTGCAAAGCCAAAATATTCACTAAAAGTCACTTTCAATCCCGAAAATAAGAGTTTCAGAACCAAACAGTTATTAAGAACTAAAGTGTAGACCAAGGGCTTCCATTTCCAATTTTGAATTTTTAGAAATTCAAAAGTGGACTAAGTCACCAATAGTGGCGACTTAGTCCCACTAAACCTATTTTTTAGAGATTTTTGTAGATTTGGATACCCATTTGGCCGAAATGGGTTTCTAAGTAGTTTTGCCAGAACTAGGACTAAGTTGTTGGCACAAGTGTCCCATTCAAATTTTGCATCAGTTTTGTTAGGATTCTAGACCTTCATTCCATCCTTTTTCAGCCTCTAGGTGCACACATTTTGTTTCATATCTTTCTCTCTAGTTTTGATTGCATTTCTAGGTCATTTATCATATGTTTGCATATCACCATGTGTTTTCCAATAGCTTACATTTTCTTGGTTTTCACTCAATAATCAATATCTTTCTTAAGTGTTTTACACTTATATCATCTCATCTAGAAACATTGCATCCCTTTTACATTAATCTTGAGTGTTGAAATTTGCATTTTGGTGCCAATTCCTCTCCTTTTAGGTGAAAAACCTAGAAGAGTTAGAGGAGCCCTTGGGAAACCAAAATCATTGTCCACATTTTTTGTGAACCCGACCTTAGAACATCACATTTTTTTATTTTGGAGTCCATCATCATCCTGGAATTAGCTTGCATTAATTAATTTGCATTCTAGGGTTTTCAAATTTTGCATTAGTGAAAGTGCATATAATTTGCATTTTTTGCATCTTAAATCATTAACAACATCATAAAACTACATTTTCCTTTAGTATTAAATTCATACATACTAAAAATCATCAAACCAATTGAAAATTTCTGACAATTTTGAAAAAAAACTAACTAGGACTAATTGGCCATTCTGGGTGACTTGGTCCCAGTCAAGATTTTTAACTATCTATTATAGCATCAGAAACCTCGATTTTTTGCTTCCTAAGCCTCCTAGTACCATATAATATAAGTCTAGAAACTTTTTGGAACATTTTTTTTATGCATTTAGGTCAAAAACATCAATTTAGGGTAGTCATTTTTGAAATCATTTCAATAACGAGCATTTTTGCATCTTAAATCATTGCACATTTCTAAAATTTTGCATTGGAATCTTAGGTCTGCATCATACAACACAAAAAACATCAAAATCCACCAAAAAATCTGAAAATTCTCAAAAAAATATCTTCTAGGACTAATTTGCCACCTTGGGCAACTTAGTCCATGTTTAATCCTGAAAATATCATTCACAGAGCTAAAAACCCTAATAAGGTGGCGAATTAGTCCTTGTTTAGCCCTGAAACTGTCATTTACAGAGCTAAAACCCCTATTTTTAAGCTTTTGTTTGCTACCATTACCTATCTATATCAATTGGCTAAGTTTCTATAACATGCATTTCTTTACATCTAGTCTAAATTAGCTCATTTCATGCATTGTTTAATTTCAAATTTGTATTTTCCACATTTCATCTTTTAGGTTGATGCATAATGTAATCAGAAAATTACCTTATTTCACATTTGAAAATTGCATTTAAACATTTCATTCTAAGTTATTGCATTGCACTTTTCCATGATAGCATGTTTTCTTTCAAGAGATGTGGTTTTGATTTGGTTAAAAATGGGTTGCATATATACAACATCACTTCTTTTGAGTTCAATTTTTATTACAATGATGAGGTCATTAGGAAACATGTTCAAAACATTGACACAATCCTTACGATTACATTTCCCATTGGTGAGAATGGCAGTGCAAACAATCATAATAATCATGCTTTTTCTTCTCTTCATATCTCTCCTATTCGTGAAAAAGGTATGTTGGTGAATGAAGATACAAGCATTGAGAGTTTTGATTGTCTATCTCCTCATTCCCCTTTGGAATATGTTAGACAACAAGAACATGAGATCATAGAAACATTCCTAAACATCACCTTACCTAGTCTCTCTAACCATGACAATCAAACTTGTTCCTCTCCTAATATCCCTCCTTTATGCCATGAGGATAGGTTGACATTAGAAGATATACCTATTAAGAGTCATGCGAATCTTGAAACTCCATTCCCTAATGCTCCAACCATTTGGGACAATCTATTTAAAAATCATAGTGGTCCTTCTCTTGATGCCTACCCCACTTGTGATGAAGCTACTTTACAAACTTTAAACTTGGATGACCATATTGCAAGCTCTCCTAT
The DNA here is from genome assembly GCA_007258455.2 of Sequoia sempervirens. Taxonomy (NCBI): domain Eukaryota; kingdom Viridiplantae; phylum Streptophyta; class Pinopsida; order Cupressales; family Cupressaceae; genus Sequoia; species Sequoia sempervirens. The sequence continues at coordinate 21,938 of VDFB02051853.1, read as the reverse complement.
TAGGATATATAATATGGAACAAGAGAATGCGACCTTAGAGACAATGTACAATCAAATAGAGCCTTCTCCTAATTTTCCCACTATTGATAAACAATAAAATCCAACCATTGATCATTCCCCTAGTGGTGACAAAGTCATTTTAGAAGAACCAATCCATAAATTTTTAAAAAAATTGGTCCATAGTTCTCCTCAAAACTCTCCTTCTAGGGATAATCTCATGGTGCTGGAAAATGGCAACAATACTAATGTTTCTTCCTTTGCTCACTATAAAAAAGTGATTCTTGATTTCCCTTTGTTAGAGATACATCAACTAAAGAATCCTCTAATTCTCTACCCACCTTCACACAAACAATAAACTCAACACCAACCTGAACTCATCCTTTACCCACCATCACATAAACCTCCACCTCCACGTAAACCCAAGTTTACCCTTTATCCACCTAAGCATGATGTTGTTACTCACACATGTTACACTCAAAACAATCCACGACCACCACAACCCACCCCAACACCATTACCTTTACATAATCCAATCTTGCCTAGTCCTCCTCGATCAAATCCTAGGGAGTATGATTTTCTTGAACAACTTAAAAATACTCTTGCAAAGATATTCATTTAGGACCTTCTTTAGAATTCACCTACTTATCACACTATGCTCCAAACATCCTTACAACTAAATCCTATCCCTTCTACCGTGCAACCAAATGATATAGCAACCATAATTCAAGGATTGAATGCTGACATCGTTTTCCACAAAAGTGAACTCCCCTCTTTGGAAGTGCAAAAACAAAATGATACTTTCATGATCATAGCTCAAAACAATATGACAAGGATAAAGTAAACTCTTGTTGACAATGGCTCTGTGCTTAATGTCTGTAGCGTAAAAATCTTGGATAGGCTTCATGTGGATGGATCAATAATTCAACCTTATTCTTTATCTATTAAGGTCTATGACAATGCAAAAAAGAAACCGCTCAATGTGATCACTTTACCTATTATAGTTGGAGTAGTCACATTGAACACCTCGATCTATGTCATGCCCCATAATCTTTCATATAATCTTCTTTTAGGAAGACCATGGATTCTTGAGATGAATGTAGTGCCTTCAACTCTTCATTATAAAATGACACATGTTTACAATAATACAATCCACATAGTTGATGCTAATGATGAGCCTTATAGTCACTTGCACCTTGAGAAAAATAAAGAGAACCCCTTAAACACCTTAAAACCCCAACCACTCAACAGAAAAATGAAACACAACATATTGAACAAGTCACAATGCTATTAGATGATGATTGGGGTTCCTTAGACTTCACACCAACACTCATGGACCAATGCAAGCTTACACTAAAATACTCTGACATAGTCATGTCAACACACACCTCATAAAACCCTTCAAAAGAATCCACCTCAACCACTTTAGACCAAAGGGTAAAAGCACAAACCTATGTCACACTTTATAAAGGAATCGGCCAACAGCAAAAAAAATTCTAAACTTCGACCACATAAAAGTGGTCTTTATGTTTTGAATTTTATAATGGTGTAAACTAATGAAATGTAGAACTTTTGATGAAGTTTATTGTTGTCATTTTTAAAATTTTAAAAAAATATATTTTCATTATGTTTTTATCAATTTAAGGACAAATTTTGGAATGCTGAAAATTTTAGAAAAGAGTGACTTCACGGGCCATCAAGAAACAAATTGAAAAAAACTTTATTTCTACCTAATTTTTTTTTCTCCAAATAGGTAACTTCAATATCTTGTGCATGGAAAAAGAAAAATAAAATTTTGATGTATATTTTTCTTGTAATAACGTTTTAAAGTCAAACATGTCAGAATTTGACAGTTTTCATGGGCCATCAACTATTTTCAAATTTTTAAATCATTTTCAAAAAAAAAATTATACCCTTTTGAAGAAGACTCTCTCCTCTTGTGCCCCATATAAGATTTAATTTTTTTTAATAAGTTTTACTATCTTGTTTTTAATTTGTAACTTTTTTTTTCATTTTGAAAACCTACTTGCATTATTTTAAAAATAAAATATATTAAAACTAATAAAAATATTAAAAAAATTATATATTTGGATTCTCCACTCCGAGCTCTACAAAAGGGTATTTTTTTTTTTTTGCAAAAAAATCATTCTGACTAAAGAAATACTTAGTTAAAGTTGAAACTTTCAGAAAATTCTGAAAAAAGCTGAGATGGCTGCCAACTAGGATGCCACATAGACAGTTTCGGTAGAAACAGTTTCTATAGAAAGGGTTTCGGCCGAAACCCTTTCTATAGAAACTGTTTCTACCGAAACCCTTTCTATAGAAATCCCGCACATTAAAAAATCCAATTTCAAAGGCAGTTTTAAAGCGGGAAAAGGGAATTTTTTGTTTTTTTGGATTCGGGCGAAACTTATTCGACCGAACCTATGTGCCACGTAATACACCACATGGTTTCGGTCGAAACCTAGTCGGGCGATACCTTTTCGGTCAAAAATATTTCGCTCGAAACTATTTATTTGGCCGAAAGTGTGACACAACTTTGTGCTTTTACCCCAAAACATCACAAATTATACAACAACCTTTGACGTACACAACATCGAAAAAACCACCCAATTCAAAGCAATGAAAAAGCTTTATGGAAAAGGTTATGAGCTTATGAAACAACTTGGATACAATGAAAAAGGATGTGGTGTAATGAACAAGGTATTGGAAACCCTATCAATCCTATCACACAACAAACAACTCATGGTCTTGGTTATTTTACTTTGATATAAATCACCAAGCCTTCACTCAACATCAATGTTCACTATTACAAAACATCCTTTTGCAATGATGAACACTAGTGTTCTTGATTGTTCTCCTTTACAAGCAGTCCAAGAAACAAATGCACCTTCACTTAGTGTCAATGTCATCTCCCAAAACACTAAAGAATTGAATTCTTTAGATTTTACACCCTCCTATAAAGGAGAGCCCATAATCTCGCAATCTAAAGAGTCTTGGATAGGTATGACAACTAATACTAAGAAAGAGGTATCTATGTCACAAACTATATGACCACCTTCTACCATTGATCAAGAGGGTATCTTGTCAAGACTTCTCAAAGATCACTTGATCACCCTTCCTAAAAGAACTCAAAATTTTTTTTATTACAATAATTCCTTTTGTACCTATCATAGAGTTCACAGCCATTCCACTAATGAATGTAAGGCTTTGAGTAGTAAAATCCAACATTTTTAGGAATTTGGTATTCTTCCTTCTATGGGGGCACCTACTTCCTCTAATTGATACCAATTTTCACTCTAATCATTTCAGCCCACCCTTGTTCTACACTTAGTGGGGGCAAGGGGTTATGTAGCCTTGTCCTTGTATGTCACTTGTCGTTGCCTCTTTTGGCTATTTGTTAACCTTTCATGATCATATAAGAGCAAGCTTGGGATGTGGACAATATGCCTTAAGTTGGCTCACATGTGACATACTACCCTCTTTCATGACATAGCTTATCAAAAACATATAACTTCACATAGGTATTTTCGAGTAAGCTCTCATATCTTCTTCTACTTTAAAGAAATTTCTCATAGTAATGGTGTTAGAAACCACTTTAAAGTGGGGGAATACATCAACAATCACATTTCATTGTGTGATTTATTTTTTCTTGTGATGCGTCCTCTTCTTGGTGGTATCATTAGTGTAACACCCGTCGTGCAAACCCTAAAGGACAACTACTATGCACACATTTTTATAAAATAAAATAAAATACAAAGTACACATATAAAGAACCATTATGCATTATTAAATTACATGATAAAAATCAAAAACACCTAAGTCATTTGGGGCACATGAGGTGACATCGCATAAAACCAACCCATAACAAAAGATACACATAAAGCTAAATAACTTAACTAACTTAATATCCATCATAGACATTATACTGACCATTTAGAAAAGATAACATCCATACATCCATAAGCATAAATATAAATACATCACATCATACAAATCATATTAGATCTCATAAATCATGAATGATTACAAGGGTCCATTTACATTACATCATCCTTTAATACATTACATGTTCATATACATGAGTTACATCAAATTCTCCCATATATGTGGGAGATACATCATACAAAGAATATCTAAAGTACATTATGAACAACTAGTTCAAGCTCCATCTAAAGGATACTATTTAGATGAACGCTAATGGGGAACACAACAGGGTGCAGAGCATGTTCCACCCGACCACGTGGGTTTTAGAAAAACCCATTTATTCAGAGAGGAAATCAATTTTCCTATAAACAAAATTATAAAAAATACAAAACATTTTCAGAGACTCAACAATAATTTCCTTTCATTTATCTATTACCCAATAAATTCTAAAACCCTGAAAGATTTTTCTTTTACAGAACAACATATTTGCCATTTCAAATTTAACAAGCAAGGAAAGATCAATAAAGGAACCTGGAGCCTTGTGCTTGCTGAGAGGTTGATGAATCCTTCCTTCGATTCCAACCAACCTTTTCGAAGAGCTCCCTTTCCTTCTCCAGAACATCTCCACCATATTCTTTGATGAAACTTTTAATATATTTTTGTATTTAGAAGAGCCTTTTTCCTAGAACAATGAAAGAGAAACAATTTTTACAGAGACCAACGAGAGGATGCCATTTTTTTTCATGAATCAAAACCTCTCATTTTTATTATTAAATAAAAATATATTCTCTTCTATTTTTGAAAACTCAAAAATTAGAATGAAAAGAAGTTTTCTATTTCTTCACTAGCTTTTCAGCCCAAAAATCTCAACATTCATTGGTCCTTTTTAATATTTTCTTTATTTTTCTATTCGAACTAAACTCTTTAGTTTTAATTTCAATTTTTGCTAATTTACACTTACCAAACTTCACACATTTTAACTCATTTAATTATTTTATTCCATTAATTATCCTCGACTTGCTATTTTCATTAAATTATCTAAATGACAACTTTAAATAATATTAATTACGCTTTCCAATTTATTTATCTTTAATAAATCACATAACTTTTAAATTTTAATAGCACTATTCCAATATCTATTATTAACATTTTATTTTTACTTAAATTTAATTATTTGAATTACCTCATACTATTACACACCAACATAAAATAAATAACATAAATATACACCCACAAGACAACTATCATATAATGAAAAATGAGCAAGATCAAAACACACAATACCACTAGACACAAGCTGGGTTGACAAACTTGGGACAGGGTGACTTCCTTGTCATCTCTGTTTCAACTTGATGTTCGTTGGGCTAACTTGATGCTCACCCTGTCCTATCAAAGAAGGTGGAATCGAGACTTTGTTCTTGCAATTCCTACATACAACAAGGTTGTGTACAACATATATATATATATAATCATATAATCAATTACATCACATCATGAGAAGGATTCACAACGTAGTAGGGTGCTTGTGAATAAGTGGTGCTAGGTTGTCCCCTCACCAAACAATAATAACAACTATAGCATCAAGTATAAAATAACACTACTAAACTATACTCATCACATCATATCATCATGAAATAATTACTAATCTATTGCATCACAATCTACTACTGCATCAAATTAAACATTACCAACTCAGATGTAACCATAATGTCATATCATAATATCCATGTCATCATATAAAGTAGCATAGTCGTCAAGTAGTCTAAACTATCTAGTCAACCAATCCAACCAACAAACGGTACTATCAAAGTTTCAAAGTGTCAAGAAAAACCACAAAAACTATCAAGTCCAAACAACAACACAAGGGGTATTACATCCTCCCCCCCAAGAATTCGGCTTACTCCTGGAAGCCAGTAAATAGATAAGGATAAGATTCTCTCTAATACGAGAGGCATACTCCCATGTTTCTAAAGTCTCAACACTAACTTTTAGGCTACTCAAGACCTCTATAGAACTAGTCACTATAACTCACGTAGGTCTCAACCATGATACCTACGTACTTGTTACTACTTCATAGTTATACCATTATGATATTGTTAGTAACAAGGGACAATCTAATTAACTCATTTACCTGACCAGTTAATTATTAGGGTAAGAACAACTTCTCAATTTAATTATTTCCTACTTGTTTCCCCTTATCAAATAAGTCATTCCATTTATTAATAAACTACAACATATACCTAAGTGTTATTATTAGTACACACCAAATATATCTACACATTAAAAGAATATTATAATCCATTTCCCTTGCTCTCACTACCCGTTATAAAATAAGGTTAATCATTTACCCAATAACCACACAACTTGAATCTATGACTATGAAAGAGAGTTTATTACTAAATGGAAATTGTCAACTATCAATTGTAAAGCTACACAACCATTAAACAATCATGATGGAATACCATATATGTTAAATAATGAAGACAATCTAAGTGATTTATTTTTGCATAAATCTTAATCATCAATTACTATTACCACAACACCTAATATGTAAATCTATACCATTAGAAAATTACAATTTCTAACTCATTATACTAATTCATACAGAGACAACACATGAATGTACATATCAAATTCAAAATATTACTTGATCCAATAATCAACATGGTATGCATCTTTTCTCACACATTACAACAAAAGGGAGAGAACACAATACCGAGGAGGATAACCACCATAAAAGAACCACTATCCTGACAAGAAAACAAACTCCCTCAAAGGAAAATAAGTGAAAACAAGCAATAAGTTGTGATAAATATTCCCTCGAACACAGGAAAGGCTAATTTCACATAAAACAAGAATAACCATTAGTAATTAAGGACTGCAATGAAATAATTAAAACTAGATCAACCCAAACACATTCCTTGTAGTCATCAGTGAAAGTCCAAGGAAAAGAAGAGAACATAGACACAAATGCAACTATAATCCAATCCATCATAAAATGAAAATGTCAATACGATGAAAGTCACATGTGTTACACACAAAAGATTTAACAATGATCGTCGAGTACAATGGAAAACCAAGCAGAAAGAAGTTAATTTCCAACCATAAAGAAATTCCAGCTATCTCCAAGCATAAGCGTTTGCATCAAATTTTTAGACCAAAGTATTACTTCGTCGAATACCAATTATTGCAAACATAATTCTGGTTCATGGGTTGAAACGTCAATCATCACCTAACTAAATCATCAAATTGCAAACATGCCTTCCAAAATGAATTTCCAACACCAATGACTATGCAGAGATAACTCAAGGATCGCTATGCAAGAATGATTAGCACAAGAATAACATAATGCAAAAACCTACCAAAGAGAGAATGTAGGATTAATGGTTAAGGGCAGCGCATTCTGCACACAATAGAACTCCCTTAGTGCATTACATATATGCTTATCATCATGTGTGCATAAACTTGTGGTGCCTAAGGATCATATACTATCATAGGCTGAGAATCACCAACAAAACCAAAAGAGGATAGGCTATTCAGATCTAGTGATATTAATGTTGTATGCTATGCTTTGAAGGATTTACCATAATGGTTTGATAGATAGGGCTCCAAAATTTCCAATAACCGCACTAGAGTAGTGTAAATCTGCAAGGGATTTCATCCATGGTTTTGTGATACAATTTGACCTCCATCAAGAATAAAGAAGAAAAATGGAACTCTTGAGAGAGTTAGCAAATACCTATACTCAGGAAAACATACATGCATCAAGGCATAAATTGAAAACTATAACAAATAGTGACTATGAGGTTGGAAAGAAAGGGTACAAATAGTGAAGGTTATTGGCATGATGAGTAACAAGGGGGCATCAAATTTAAGATACAATAAGGGCCATGATATGTTTAATGAAATCAAATAATATAGCAGAGTTTGTAGTTATAACACAAGGAATAGGAAACCAAATTCTATAATGAAGCACAAAGTTCAATGTTGAACATCAAGCAATAAAATAAGTAATCAATTGTTAGCAACCACAACTAGAAAGAGAAAATTCCTATTGCATAAAATGGTTAAACGAATGAAAAAGCTAACTATCTAGAAATCACCAACTATGATAGGGAAAAACACATTAGTGTCAATAGTTCAAACTTCATCTTAACCTCAAAATACTATAAAATTCTAGCATGACTATTCACACAAGTATATATTTTTCGTTTAACTTCTCCATTTACACACCATAAAATTTACTTTATTCACTTTTCATCATGAGTTCCTACACATTTACAACCAAGAGACCAAGATTCCACACCACAACTTTCAAGAAAACACCACTCTTTATTTCATAACACAATCATTATAATAGAGTGTCACACATACTAGTTATTCATACTGTCAACCAGTTCAAACAAAAGGGGGCACCTGCACCAACATAAACTTATAGTATCAAGTATATTATTCAAAAGGGTTTACAAAACAAAGGTGCCTACTTGCAATCCCCTAGAGGAAACTCTTATGGGTCCTCATCCAAGTCCCTCATGGCTGTTTTAGACGAGGGGCGATGTGCTCATAGGAATTCTACCTCCTCTTTTGTTAGCTTGGGGGCATGGGGTCCACACCCCAATGACTAGTCTCAAACTAAAAATGGATTCTTGGTCCTAGTAACAAATTTAGATTCAACAATTTTTCTTCTTTCTTCTATCTTGATCTAGACTAGAGCATGAGTCAAGGTTTCATCATTAGAGATTTGTTCTAGCGGTTGACCTACTTGCACTTTCTTCGTGCCTGGATGCTCTAGGTTTATCTGGGTTCTAAGCCCTTCTCCACGAATGGTTTTATGACGGTACTGAGATGAGGTGCCCTACCGGTTAGTCCTTTGGCTTATGCCTCATCTTCTACCGTGACCTTGCCCTTGACCTGCAACCATCCTATACACATCACCAAGGGGAAAGGGGTCACCAGTATGGAAAAAAAAGACATAACGAAGATCAACACAAAATACCCACTTAAGCATAAATTCAACATATCTACTTGCAAACTTACATCACATGACAAATCAAGGGCTCTAATGCATCCCCTAGTAGGAAGGATATCAGTGTATTGTGCACTACACCGAGGGTCCTATCCTTTCTGCCAGTTTTCTGCATCATCAACCTGACAAGGACAATAAAACTCAAACGGATAAACAAGGATGTCAGTAGGGTGGAAACCTCTATGCAATACAACTAAACACAAGATTCCATAATGGGCTCAGAATGCCCAGTGTGCAAGCCTAAGCTCTGATACCAAGTTGTATCACCCATCGTGCAAACCCCAAAGGACAACTACTATGCACACATTTTATTTTATTTAAAAAAAAATACAAAGTACACATATAAAAAACCATTATACATTATTACATTACATGATAAACATCACAAACACCTAAGTCCTTTGGGGCACACGAGGTCACATCACATAAAACCAACCCATAACAAAAGATACACATAAAGCCAAATAACTTAACTAACTTAACATCCATCATAGACATTATATTGACCATTTCCAAGAGATAACATCCATACATCCATAAGCATAAATATAAATACATCACATCATACAAATCATATTAGATCTCATAAATCATGAATGATTACAAGGGTCCATTTACATTACATCATCCTTTAATACATTACATGTCCATATACATGAGTTACATCAAAATATCCCATATATGTGGGAGATACATCATACAAAGAATATCTGAAGTACATTATGAGCAATGGGTACAAGCTCCATCTGAAGGATACTGTGCAGATGAACACTGATGGGGAACCCAATGGGGTGTGGAGCATGTTCCACCCGATCATGTGGGTTTTAGAAAAACCCACCCCCCATGCTCGGAGATGACAAGTAACTGCGACCAAGGATGCCAGCAAGACTAAATTCTAATAATAATAACATAGTAACAATAACTGCAATAGCAATAACACGAGAGTACATATATCATAAATGAAAAACAAGGAAGAATCAATCACAATAACATGAGACCATTAAACACATCACAAGTAAATCAAAGGAAACAACCATAAACCACTTCCAGTAGAAATTTATGAATATATATATAATATATGTATATATATATGTATATATATATGTATGTATATATATATGTATGTATATATATATGTATATATATATACATACATATATATATACATACATATATATACATACATACATACATATATATATATAATCCATTTATTCAGAGAGGAAATCAATTTCCCTACAAACAAAATTATAAAAATACAGAATATTTTTAGAGACTCAAAAATAATTTCCTTTCATTTATCTATTACCCAATAAATTCTAAAACCCTATTACCCAAGTATAAAATAACATTGCTAAACTATACTGATCACATCAGATCATCATGAAATAATTACTAATCTACTGCATCACAATCTACTACTGCATCAAATTAAACATTACCAACTTAGATGTAACCACAATGCCATATCATAATATCCATTTCATCATAATAAGTAGCATAGTCATCAAGTAGTCTAAACTATCTGGTCAACCAATCCAACCAACAAATAGTACTATCATAGTCTCAAAGTGTTAAGCAAAACCACAAAAACTGTCATGTCCAAACAACAAAATGAGGGGTATTACAATTAGGCTTGACTCCCTCGAAGAGTGTGATACTTCTTTGATACATCCTCTCTTGGAGACGTTAAGCACAATTCCCCCCAAGAAGAGACCTTGCAAAAAATAAGCAAAATCCCCTTGAGCACACCTTACACTTTGTTCACATTTACAACAATTATCATATGGCCACCTTGCATAACACAACTTGCATGGTCGTGGTACCATCTTGTTTGTCCATGAGTGTCAAGCATATGAAGGTTTTCTTACCTTATAGAGCTTGAAAATAATTTTCATTGTGGCACCTTATTAAAGTTATTAGGAGCTATAACTTTGGTATGGTTTGAGCATGAAGTCCATTCTAAGACATGACTCTTCCCCATAGCCACTTGTGTGTTTGTGAGCACATATCGGTCGTATGTGTCTCACCTTTTGGGATTTCTCACCCCACCAACAATGAGAAGTTCCATTGCCCCAAAGTAAGTATGTTGTGGATTTCTCACCTCTTAGATAGCTAGAAGTTATGTGGCCCCATAGTGAGTATACTTTGGATTTCTCATCTAGCAGACAACCATGACTTCCATCACCCCTGATTGAGTATGCATTTTCCTTTTCAGACAAGCTACATCTAATCCACAATGTGTTAGACATAGAGTCAAAGCTTGATCCACCCCATTTTCATTTCCTTCTAGTTCTTGGCATTCTATTATCATGTATCTTATGTTGCTGCAAATCATTCACCTTGTGTGTATCCTCTTGCACTTATGTTAGCTTGACTTAGGACCTTAGATCTTGGGGGATTGCACAACCTCCTTTGATATTTTTCATCCTCTTTCATCTGCATTAGTATCATTTGACTCTTCTTGAATGTCTACTTTAGCATGAGTTTGAAGCAAGTTCATCCTCTCACTAAAGTGGGGGATTAATGTGCCACCAAAAAGTGTATACCTTGCTTGATTTGGGCATAATTGATGATAAGTTGGACTTAATGAGGCCTTGATCTAGTGTTGTGAGGTGTTTTACACATCCAAATTAGACATTGAGCCCTTACAAATTAAATAAAATGCATGTATTGTACAAAATTTAAAATGACATTCACACTTTTCTTGACTTTTATTAAGAATTTAAGTCTAATATTATTTTTATTCAAAAGTTAAATTTTCCCTCTTCTTGTATAGTTAAATAATTATTTTAATTATTTAATTATTCATTATCCTTTTCTCTCTAAAATTAAACAAATGTTATATTTATTTAATTATTTATCCTTTCTTTATCTCCCCAATTAAATAATTAGTTTTAATTATTTAATTATATTATTTGTTCTCACCTTTCTTTTGAAATAAAAAAAATTATATTTTATTTATTTATCCTATGTTATCCACCCAAATTAAATTATTTGTATTATTTAATTTCTCTTACCACCTCCTTTTCTGTGCCAATCTTATCTTCCATCTCAAGTCTTTATCTATCCATGTCTTTCTTCTCTTAACTAACCTCTACCCGTGATTAAATTATTTTCTAATTTAATCTTGGCCCTTGATCATGATCCTTATTCTTCACTCTTCTCTATAAAAGGAGACATTTAAACCCTAATTCATCTACCTAATAATTCAATCACTCATTCAATCACCATTCATCATTCATTAAGCATTCAAGATAGCATTCAAGCTCACTTCTAGGGCATTCAAGAGAAAGATTCTTCAACCATTGTTGCAACAAATCAAGATAAATCATCATGGAAAGGTACTAATTCTATTATTTCATGCTTCATTACATTATTTCCTCATTTTGGTTTAATTACCTAAAAGGGGTTTGACCTAGGCAAACCCCCATGTCTTAACCTCCTACATTTCTTTCTCTTTCCTTGTGTGTTTGAAGATTTAGGTAACTTAAAGACTTTGAAATCATTGAAGATTAGGTTGAAGGTTCCTTGAAGACATCTCCTTCTTTAGAAATCTAAAATATTCACTAAAAGTCACTTTCAGGCCCAAAAATTAGAGTTTTAAAATCAGAAACTTGTGAAGAATCGAAGTGCAGATCAAGGGCTTTTGTTTCCACTTTTGAATTTTTAGAAATTCAGAAGTGCACAAAGTCACCAAAATTGGTGGCATAGTCCCACTGAACCTATTTTTCAAATATTTTTGCAAATTTGGATGCCCATTTGGATGAAACAAGTTTTTGAGTAGTTTTTCCAGAACTAGGACTAAGTAACCCAACTTGGCACAAGTGTCCCAGTCAGATTCTGCATTAGTTTTGTCAGGATTCTATACCTTCATTCCACCCTTTTTCAACCTCTAGGTGCACACATTCTGTTTCATAGCTTTGTATCTAGTTTTGATTGCATTTCTAGGTCATTTATCATATGTTTGCTTATCACAATGTGTTTTCCAACAACTTGGATTTTCTTGGTTTTCACTCAATAATTGATATCTTTCTTAAGTTTTTGACATTTAGATCATCTCATCTAGACACATTGCATCCCTTTTACATTAATATTTAGTGTTAAAATTCGCATTTTGGCCCCGATTCCTCTCCTTTTAGGTGTAAAACCTAGAAGAGTTAGAGGAACCCTTGGGAAACTAAAATCATTGTCCACACCATTTTCAATGGAAAATTTATCTTCTACTACTACAATCTCTTCCTTAGAGGGTAAACAATAAACATTTTTAAATTTAAAACTATAAATTACCTTTGCCGCCCCAATGTCGTCTTCTTCATCCTCAAAACCTTTCGTGTATGCATCTTCATAAGGTTGTTTGAATTTCTCCCATGTAGCCATGTTCTCCAAAGGACCATTGCTACATCTTCTTCTTTATTGTTTGCAATTAAGATAACTTCAATCAACATTTTCCTCTCAAATAACCTATTTATCACTCTCAATTCTTCTTTCAACAAGAAACCATCATCTTCCCCACTAACCCACTTGTGAAATTTAGGACCATCCATGTTCACAATTTTTGATTTCAAACCCTCTTCATCCACTTCACAAAATTCACTCCATTCACATGTTATCTCTACAACTTGTACCTTATCATCTTCTTCACTTGTGTGGGCTACCCACACATATTCTTTCTTACATTCAACCCCTACCAAAGGGCTACAACACTCTGTCTTTTTGCTCTTATTTTGATTGTCCTCTCCTAAGAGAACATTATTCTTCTCATATCTCTCTTCCTACATTTTCATTTCCTCTTTAAATAACTTTTCTAATATATTCACTTTAGCTTGAATCTTTTCAAACTCTTCACGATGCTTCATATTTTCCACTTCTTCCCAATATTGTTCCTAGAACAAAATCTGTATGGACCTCCTCATGACCCATCCCATCCCATCATGTATAGATTGCCTCATGTTTGACAATCTGTCAACACATAAATCACACGCACACCACAAGTCTTGATGCAACTGCCTCTCTTTAGCGGTTTGCTACACACTCAGGATCAACTTGCTCTAATACCATTGATGCAAACAAAAACTCAACCTTTCAAGAGCACACACACATGCTCTGATACCATTGGTGCAAACAAAGACAACCTCATACCATGAACTCATAAAACAACATAGATTAAACAAAGAGAGAATCCATTTCAAAACAAATCTAAAAATTCTTTCGTTCAAATTTATACAAATACAAATTTCTCAATACACTTTTGAAATCAAATCTCCATAAAATTTCTCCCTATAGCTCCTGCTCCAAATCTCTCTTTGCTACTGTTCATATCTTCACACACAACTCCAAAATCTTTGCACTTCTCACACATTGGTGCCTCGTCTTTCCTTCACTAGTGTTGCTCAAACCTACAACCAAATCCCCAAATGAATACCTCTATAGAGGTATTTTTCTCCTTTGCGTTCCTCACAAACTCCTTCCCACGTTTTTCTTCAAAAACCACCTAGAAATGCATTAAAAATCATCAATTATTGCCCTAAAATGGGCTCCTGACTTCCCCCAAGAATAGCTCTGCATATACTATGTTTATTCAGCCTTAAAATAGGCATTTAAACTTTCAAAAACTCTTCCAAATGTTGTCTTTACTCCAAAGGTATTTTTCTCTATTATGGGAATTTTAAAAGCTCTAAAATCTTGATTTTTGACCTCTTTTATGTTCCAAATTCCATCATATGATTTATACAACAGATAGACAATTAAATATGAAATAAAAACTGATATTTGATTTTGATGGCCTTCATAATACCTTTCCAAAATAAAATTGATCAAATTGGTGCTTTGAAAGTGCAAAATCAAGAGCTTATAAGAGAAAAGCTGAAAGTTATTTGATTCAGACAAAAAATGGCATGCAAGATGGAATGGTATTCAATGGACCCCTACAAAAGGATTTCACCCAAACCTTCATAGATTTTAGAATTTTAAACTTTTTAAAAATTGCTAACATTATTTTAACCAACTTCTAGCATTGAAATCTCCCAAACTAGTAAATGTATGACTTTGATTCTTTTTGCAAATTCTACTTGCCACCTCCATTAATTCCCCTACTAATGTATTCTACTCCAATCCTTGTGAGTTTTCCAGAAATAATTTTAAAAAACTTCTTACAAAGCCTTAAAACAACGATTTGATAAAAACTAACTTTATTCAAATTTGAACACACCAAGAGCTTTTCCAAAGTTGAGAGATGTCAAATGAACCCTGGAACACACCAAAACTGAATTCAAACATGTAGGTTGTTTTTTTAGTTGATGCTAGTTGCCAATCTATTCGGATGCTCCTGCATCAATGGATATGTATATCCTAATAATGTATATCCATTTCTCAATAAAAAATATTTGTTATTTAGTAATCGATATCCATTATTTAAAAATTGATATTCCTTATTTAGAAACAAACATTTGTTATGAATGGATATCCACTTTGGCTTAGTTTTACCAAACCAAAATTCACTTTCTATCTTACCCAAAGAAAAAATCAAATATTTTATTTTTTGGATTTTGGCTAAGTAAAAATACATTTTTACCATATTTCAATTGTTTGGCCCATCATGATGCTACACTCACCATTATATTACCATAATAAAAATAAGAAATGAATTTCCATTTGAAAATATGGAAAAAACTGAAGATACATCTTCACTACTAAAAAATGCAACACATGTCTTAAGACAAGGATAACTAACGTAAAATAATATATGTAATGGATTACAACACTTCTCACTTGTTTAGCCTTTGCTATTACACAATTCCAATGATTAATTTTTTTTATTCCTTGAGATTAGATGACAAGTAAAATAGTTAATGGATGGGAACTATACAACATTGTATCTATTGAGAAGGTTTTGGTCAACATGAATTCCTAATTATCATAATGTTAAAAGCCTAGATTAAAAAAAGAGAGGTTAAAACATTACATTATTTCTATTAAAGGAAGTCTCAAGTTCAACACACAAAAAAAAATTGAAATGGAAAGGGTCCTATGGATACATGTTCAATGTAGTTAGACAAATTACTCTTCACTACAACAATTTAAGATTCTACAATCTTAGTTCTCAAACAAAGTAGCATCTTTCAATAAATGAAAGTAAATAGCACATAGATTGATAAATTTCAAAATGTGTTAACATAAATCAATCAAAATGTAAATTTTGATATAATTTATGACTTAATTGTTAGAATTTTAAATAGACACTTCTTTGTCTAGTAGTTTAACCCCCTCTTCCTCGCCCCCAAGAAAAACAAAATAAAAATCTAGTTTTGCATGTATCCTAAATTGTAATTCATTTATTTCATGTTTGATGTCAATTCAATTTATGATAAGACTAATTTCTTGTGTCTCTCATATAAATTTATGAGTACAAAATTGTCAACATGACTTGAGACTCATCCTTCTATAAAAACCACCAATCTTTTATGTTTACAACTGTACTTCTAAAATAACATAATCCAATAAATAATTTCAATAAAATTATGTATACCAGTACAACTTTCCTACAAAACAAATCCTTTTAACTCCAATTCTATATTCTCTCATCTTTCTAAATTCTATCTTCCACAAACCAAAATAAAAATAACAAAATAAATACTAAGCTTCTGCAAAACACTTATTCCTAATTGTAACAAAAATGAATCGTTGTTTTGGTGAAATGTTCAAAGTTTTGCAGAAGTGAAAATGACTGCAGCCAAGAATCCATTCGCTGTGTAAGAAGACTGATCTAGAAGCTTCTTAAAAAAATGGTGTAAAATGGAAAAGATATGAGACTGATGTTCCGCTTTACAAGCATTGTAAATTCACCTCAACATTTTGTCACCATCCATCAAAAACCAGCCAGCTTCTCGTGTAGAAAAGATTTTTGCAAAAAGAAGGTAAGGACTGTAAATACAGGCGCCAAAATCTTGTTGGCCATGACATTCACAGGCAGTTGTACACGAGGGATCTCAAAAAAGTTTGGCCAACTTTACCTCTCCTAGGTACTTAAGATCAGTTACATTGAATGTTGCAGGGCGTGAGGCCATCCAATTCCCATCTCTCACGTTGTCATCACCTAATATTTTCTGTGGGCCAACAGGAATAACTCTAAAATCTTTAACATTCTATGGCTGGATAAACAATAGTGTGAAAGCATAGCTTATATGATTACATCATTGATGACCTAGATTGACACAATTACATCATTGATGACTTAGATTAACTTATATGCTAGAGATGCAAATAAACCCTCTGGATTTAACTAGGGTAGAGATGCAAATAAACCCACACAATTAAATTCAGAAAAAATATCTCTCTCATCAATATGGACTATGGAAATCTAATGTCTCTAATTAACTTGTGTTTTTAGATAACTTAGTGAAAGCATAGCTTATACGATTACATCATTGATGACTTAGACTGACACAATAACTTTAAGAACTTGTGTTTCTAATTTACTGGGTGAAAGCATAGCTTATATAATTACATCATTGATGACATAGACTGACACAATAATTCTAAAAACTTGTCAATAGAAACACCGTGAGATTTTTATGAAAATTTGACTTACTAAGGTGCAGAACTAGCCTATAAGACAATTGATCTTGTACTCTAATAATCCTATTTTTATTGTAAAAAAGCTTTAACTAATACCATTTGATATTTCAAACGATTTATAAATATAATTTTATCTAATGACTAGACAAAAATACCCTTCTTCTCAAATTCTATTTTAAGAAACCAAATACACCTATTCAACTAAGCATAATTAATGAACGAGACCCAAAGAACTTTTTCTCAAACACTGAACTTGCCTACAGAAAAGTGACAAAGGAGTACTCTTCCTCGGGCCATTTTCTTTCAATTCCAATTTCCTCCACTGTCTTCATCGCCGGTTTCCGAAGATCTTCTAGATGTCCACGACACTTGGATTTCAGCTGCCTTACTCGCCACGCTCCGCCCTTTATCCTTCTCCTTACACCTATATATAGCCCCTCGCTCCATCAGATGTTCTCAGACATTCACAGCACTGCCTCAATATTTACTCTGAAATTTGCAGGCCAAATTATTACAATGAAGAACAACGAATTCGGGCAGCTGCTGGTTCAATCAAAGCGACAACACCGTAAGTTGGCTGTTTTCCGTGTTCGGCTACGGGACAGCGTATTGTCTTGCGTGGGTTTCTCTCAGAGCTTGGTTCCCAAAGACGTACCACCCGGTCATGTGGCTGTTTATGCTGGTTCAAACCATAATCGGTTTGTGATCCGAATCAGCCATTTAAATCATTCTCTGTTCCGCGCTTTGCTAGAAAAGGCCAAGGATGAATATGGGTTTGACACCAACAGGCCGCTCACCCTTCCCTGCGATGAAGATACGCTTCAGAATCTAATCAATCTTATCCGCAGCCAGAATGATCCGTTGTTCCCATATTTCAACTTGGGCCTACAACAAATTATAGAACGCTTACAACATCCAAGGAGAGTCTATAGGATTTATTCATATTTGCGCACTTTAGTATTTCATTGGCAGAATTCTAGTGTTGTGGGTTCCTGAATACAGATATTCTGTAAATCAATCTCTGTGAGAAATTAATTATAAGAACATTTGAAACAAGTCTGAAAGAAGATGAATAACAAGTCAAGTCTTTCGTGAATTGCAGTGCTTAGTTTGAATAGAGGGCGCAGCTTAGTTTATGGATGAAAAAATTGTTATGGATGAAAAAATTGCAAAACTGTGTGTAGTGAATGGTAGTAGCTGAAGACAAGTCAAACAATTTGGTTTAAACAACATATTTTAAATTTTGATTTACACATCTAACTTTGATTTGTTTAGATGACACATCTGAAATCATAGTAACATAATAATAAATAGATTTTAATGAAAAAACTATTGTAATTTCACATAAGACACCTAAACAAATTAAAACTTAAAATATATTATTTAAACTTACTACTTATTAAGACATGATTGTAGTCTCTACATAAACATAGAGCCCAACATCATTATATTTACAATTATAATGGACCAAAGAGTCTACATGGCCAAATTCTTTTAGAATTTATGGTAAGGCATTAAACTAGCACTCAAAACCTTAAAGTGTAAAAAGTATGCGGATAAGGATTTATAACTTAGTTTTATAAAAATATTTTATCTATTTTATAAAAATTATCTTAATTTTTTATAATAGATATGTATTTGGATGAATTTAAAAATAAAATTATTAATGTAATAGATTAATTTTCTAATAAGATAATTGTTATTATAATATTTTAATATTAAATTAATAGAAAGAAATTATTTTTTTATTTTTATTTTTTTAAATTTTTTGAGTTAAAATAATTAGCATATCATTGTATGTTTTATGTTTTCTAAATTCTCATAATAGATTAGTATTGACATAATATTTTTACATTGAATGATTTGTATGAACAAACATATTATTACAAATGTATAATATGTCTAATCTCAAGTTTAGTATTAATTATTTAATATCCAATCTTTTGATAATATTATATATACATCGTGTGTGTGTGTAATACTTGCTAGACTCAATTTACTTCTAAAGCCACACTTTTTAAAATTAATTAGCCGATAGGCTATTCTACGTGCGAGAACCCCACTGGCATTTCCCCCAATCTGACGCCGGCGGGAACCCCACGAATATCGGCTCAATCTACGTGGGGAACCCCACCGGCATTTCCCCCAGTCTGACGCCGGCGGGAACCCCACGAATATCGGCTTAAATATCGGCGACGGAATATCGGCTTAAATATCGGCGACGGAAACCCGGGAACCCCACGAATATCGGCACAGAATCTCGGCTAATAATATCCGTGTCACTTCAAAGATTTTGGGAGGCATAGAATCTCGGTGTTCATAATTCAGAATGAGTCATTGTCTAATTCAGCTTTATTTGGCGCCGGTCACGTGAACGATAAAAATCTATTAGGAGTTTTAAAAATTGGCATAGATCAACGTTTTCCTGTAGAAGGTAGTTTCTGACGTTACCTGGTGGGTAGTACCTTATTTGCATTTTTTATAGAAAATAGTAATTAATGTAGGTAATTAAGGCCAAAGATTTGTGTTTAGTTTATTAGTTTCTACTGTAGAAAAGGTAATCGCATTACTATTTTATAGTTAATTTTTTAATTTGTTTGTTTAAAGTTTACCCTATTTTTAGTTTTATTTTAGGCAAAGATTAAATGTGTTAATTTAATATTTTATTATTGTATTTATTTATCAAGTTTATTCAGATAATTTTTTTATTTAAATATGATATGATAATGAGTTGTATATTTTGAAAATAGCTCAATGAAATTAATTGGTATACCTCACCACGGATTTCTTTGTTACACCAGATTATGATCATCCTGCAGTGTTTTATTGGTTTAACATTTTTCAATGGAGAGACGAAAATTAATTTGAGAAAATGAGTTAATTTTATGAGTGAAGACAACTGTGCTTGTTTTGCATGATTGCAAATTATTAAAAGTTTTTAAATTTTAATTGATAATTATATTAATAATAATAATGTAATCATTACAAAAGCATTGATGTGTATGGTTTAGAGGAAAGAAGGGTCCCTCTTTTGTCTCCAAATCTTTAGAAATGTAAATGATATTTTATGGAATACTCAATTGTTTGCCACTTAATCACATTATTTAAAATTAGTATATTAGAATTTGAATTAGTGTGAGGTTAGAGTTATTAATATCAATTTCTCTATGCCCTTTGGGATTAGTAGGTAGAAAAAATAAAATAAAATAAAAAATTATAAATATACAAAAAATTATTAAAAATTATATATCTTTAAAAAAATTTGAAAAGATCTTTTATTATTTTTTAATTTAATTTTTTTAATCATTTTAAAATAAAAAACCAATGAATATATGAATTCTAAACATTCATCAATGTAAAATATAAATATTAAAAATTACTTAACTTTCATTTTTTAACTTCTTTTTAGTAAACAATTTCTAAATAAAAATTATACATTTTAAAAATATAATATTAATATTAAAAACTAAACTATATCGATTACCTAATAAAATAATTTAGCATCTTTTTAATAAATAAAATCTAATTAAAAATTATACATTTTAAAATATAATATTAATATTAGAAACTAAACTATATCGATTACCTAATAAAATAATTAAAAATAACTTTTCAAATTTCATACATTTAAATGTAAATAGTTATCTAAATTATTACGAGTCTTGGTGAGCACAAATCCATATATGACTAATAAAAGGGGAAATTGAGTTTTTTAAAGGATTTTTTAAATTTTTGAGTTTTGTATTTATAAATATTAGCAATTGCACCTTGGTGTGCAATGGGTATGCCGAGGAGGTGAGGAATGTCAATTAGGGAATTTTTATAAATTTGTGTATTACATGAGTTCAATTGGTTGGCCATTCATAAAATGATATTGTTGTGCAACAAAGGTCTCTAAAAATGAGTGAAAGAAAATATTTCAATCAAGAAGACAATGAAGGTCTATGAAGAGGGAGGGGGAGAGATAGGGAGAGAGATGGATGGGTAGAGAGAGGGGGACATTTCTAGAGATGGAGGGGAAGAGAGAAATATAGAGGTAGAGATGAATATAGAGTGAGATAGGAAGAGAGACAAATAGATAGAGGTAGAAATGAATATAAAATGAGAGAGGACAAGGGAGACAAATAGATTAGATATAGAGAGGGATAGAGGGAGAAATAAAGATAGAGAGATAGGGAGATAAAGGGGAGAGATAGAGAGGGATGGATAGAAAGGAATAGATAATGAGATCAAGAAGAAGAGGAAGAGGGAGAGATAGAGATATAGAGATATATGGCAAGATAGAGTGATATAAAGATAGAGATATAAGGAGATATAGAGAGAGAGAGGAGGAGAAGAAGAGAGAAAAATAGAGAGAAGTAGAGAAAGACAAATACAGATGGAGAGGGAGATAGAAATAGAGGGAGATAGA
>VDFB02051852.1:0-11969 GCA_007258455.2 Sequoia sempervirens | reverse complement strand
GTGTCCTACTTAACCAATACGGTTATACAACTATGCATGGCACTACTGATTGGATAAGCAACTTTGGAGCACAGTGAACTGACAATCACAAGCAGAGACTATTGCACTTACTTTGGCCAAAGCATTGAATTAAATTCAACCACTACTTTCAAGTGGAGTTGTATGTTTACCCACCTCTAACTTGATTTGGAAACCTTAACCGAACTAAGGTTGACCCAAACTTACTGCTCGACCAATGGTTAATCATATTTGAAAGTTCTTACTTAAAACATATTGACTCCCTAAGTCAAAAATCAACTGAGTTGATTAGTTATTACTAACTTCGAACACCTGAGAGACATTAGGTAACTACCTAGGTTTTGGCTACTGCCACATGTTTGAAGCTTACCATAACTCATGAGAGTATCTTCTCTCGTAAATAAACTTTTGGCAAATCTTGACAACAAAAGATGATAATTTGACCTTCTCGGTCATAATAGAGTAAAGAGATATCATATACAAAAACCTCATGGTGATAGATGTTTTTTCCCATTAAATAATATTACTCGTCTTTAGGGTGTAGTCTTTCTTGACAATTAGTGTGGTCTTGCTTTAAAAGATTCCATTTTAAATCACAAACTTTTTCGACAAAATGTTGTGGACAAGCATACAAAAGAATAGCTATCATAAAGTTTTGGTTAAGCATCATTGTCTAGGGTCTAGCACTTCCCGTGCTTTGGAATTTTCTACAAACTCTTTGGTTCTCATCCAACAAATCTTTGGTTCATAATATCAAACAAAGAATACATGGTTCAACTCTTGCCCACTATAGGTTTCTTTAATGAAACTGTGTTTACATTTTATTTGCATCCAACCATAAGCTTACCAATTGAAAAGAAGAGAAAACAATTTCTATCAAGACATGCCAGACAAAAAGTGCAAGAAGCAGGTTCATGTGTAAAGGAATGCTGACAAAGAGATTGTTATTGAGACCGCTGCACCACCAGAGGATAAAAACTTGAATGAGGTAGAAGTTCATGACTTCACCTTGATAAAGGTCAACCTTGGTGAAAGCACACACCAAGTAGAGGTGGATTTCCTTGAAGTTGCGACGGAAAGCAAAAAGCATAAAGGAGAGAGTAATAAAGGATGGTGAAGATAAAGCAGCCCTCAAGGCTGAAAACCAACAGCTTCACCAATATATTTCCAACCTTATGCACAACACTGAAAATGTCACCGCCTTGCTCTCGCAGATGTTAGAGTTACCAGTAGAACAAAATTAGCAAAGTTAGCCGGTTGTATATGGGAAGTTCCTAAAAGACTGGGAAGAAGAGTTCGTCAGAAGGGGTCACTTCGTGCTTTCATAATTGTACTAGTTAAGGTACAATGCCCATGAACTTTGCTTATAGATTTAGGATTCAGAGCAAGACTTAGTGGTAGACAAACCATAGAATGAGATGATGGTTTCTCACTTGAGGACGACATATGATTTGGTCATTACAGAAGGGGATAAGGAAGCAATTTTGAACAGAGGTTCACCAATCTTCTAAGGTAAAAAGGCGATGAAACAATTCTGCAGTAACTGATCGAAGAAAGAAAAAGGTGGCAAGTGCGCTATCAATTTCAGAAGAACTTTCAGATCACGCCCCTCGCCGCGATCAACGCGGGAGGATGGTGAATAAGATCGAAAGTTTGTCTTAATTTACCGATTTTACGAGATCATCTCACGTATTTTCAGTGGTGATTCAGTTGGCTATAAGTTGGATCAACTTGCAGTCATGTCAACATTATTTGATGAGGCGGCCAAGAGTAGAAGAGAATTGCAGAGTCAGATAAAAAGTGGTGAAGAGATGCTACGAAGGCATCGAGTATTGCAGAGAAGTATTAGTGCTCCAGATGGTGATGCAATCAACAATCTCATGGAGGGGTTAATTGCTCGAGATCACAACCAGTGAACTACGTATCATGACGTCCCACCCTTTCAAGATAGACATTAGACACAACAATTAACTTGATGCTTCTTTCCAAGTTAATTCGTTGTCCCACATATGATTGCATCTCTATTTTGGAATCACCTATGTACATATGGAGTTCTCACTTAGTTAGATTTCGGTTAACTGATGTTGGTTATTAGTTGACTGTCATATCAATAAGGACTTGCGTGTTGCACAGTCCAATTAGTTTAGTTTAGGATCAGTTAACTGTTAAGTTGCATACATTTAGACTTAAGAATAAATCTTGCATGCTTGCAAGACTGATGTTAACTCAAGGAGATTTTAGGGTTCCCTACTCTTTTGAGGTTCTATAAATAAGAGCACCTTTGCTCATTTGTATTTTAACTTTTGTTGTGATAACAAATTGCTGTGCCCACCTTGCTGTGCAATATTGCTATCTTGTATTGGTTCACTTTGTTTCATATAAAGCTGGTTTGATCGTTCATTGTGTGTGTCTCATTACGCAATTTGCTGTCCCAAATTTATTAGTGTTATAATAATCTTTCTTTCATATCTACACCTCAGATAGGTGATCCACCTCCTTGGGAATTTAGAAATAGAGATTATCATTTGATGTTGTTTTGAATAGTCTTTCTTTCATATCTACACCTCGGATAGGTGTTCCACCTCCTTGGGAAGTTAGAAATAAAGATTGTCGTTTAGTGTTTGTTTCTAGTAATCTACTTTTAGCCTACACCTTGGATAGGTGTTCCACCTCCTTGGGAATCCTGAGAACTAGCTGGCCGTTTGATGTTGTTTCCAATAACCTTCAATTCAGCCTACACCTCGAATAGGTGTTCCACTTCTTTGGGAATCCTGAGATAGAGTTCGTCGTCAACCATTCCCACTTGCTCCTAATTCCTCTTGCTTTGTTTTTCTAGAGGAAATAGGATAGGTTTAGTGTTAGCCTAGTTGTAGTTAAGATCCGTGGAAACCAGAGAAAACCTTAGCTGCAATGTTCTTGGTTTTATAACCTTGTGCCTCTACCAGCTGATTCAAAAAGATAGGAATTTAGAATACTTTACTTTTTACGCATATTAGCAAAAGAGGGAGCTTTCCCTCCTAATTTGAAGAGCAGTTAATTCTGTGCATAATTGTCCATTGCCAATACGCACTCTAGAGGTGTGAATTGTAACGCCAACACTTATCAACTAAAAAGAAGAAAAAACAATTTCTTTCAAGAATAAAGAAAGAGTCTCTTACTTTAGGTGGCAGATTTCAGGGTCCTTAGCTATTTCTTGCAAAAAAATGTTTAATAGCAAGATTAACCCATAACTAGTTTAAAGGAACTATCTTTATCCAATAAACCCTAGAGGATTCTATTTCAACAAATGATATTTTAAACAAGAAATAATTACTTGCTTGTTTTATGGTATTTGTACTCAAACACTTGGGATTTAGACTCTGAAAGTTTGATTTTCTACAATATATATACTGTTCTTGCAACTCCCTTAAGCTATACACAACCACCACTAAGCTCCTCCTCTAGAATGTAATAGACTCCAGCTGCTTGAACCAGTTTACGCAAGCTATGAAGGTGACAACTCTCATGTATCATGTCCCATTGATTGTTCTGCCTCCCAATCCCTTTTTCTCTCTTGGATTAATTTGATATCTCAAATAACTGAATCTGTTCTTAGTTTTAGTGCCAAGATTAAAGGTGGTTTAAAAATGTTTTCCAAAATCACCTTATCTAGCCGCCCATGCCACCACCAAACTAAGCAAAGAATCAGTTTAAATATGATTTAAAGACAGTTATAGCACATGAATTGCATGGCTAATACCACAATGAAAAGGAAGATTTTAAGAGTTCAAACTACATTGCTACATTATCACGCCAACTCTGCCACCTTTGTGGCTATTCTCACGTAGCCAAACTGATTTAAAGTTGGCGCATTCATAACTACTATGCTTTCATAAGGTAATAAATATAATCTCCCCAATCTTTAGGTTGAGAATTTCACCTTTACCATGGCTTTAATAGCCGATCAAGTGACATTTTAAATGCATTTTAAATACACTCCAAAGTATTAGAAATATTCGTGCCACAAAGCGGTGTCAAAACAAAAGGTTGGTGGTTGTTAATTCTTGCCTATATATATTGGTGTTATTACCATATTGCAATGAGCATTAAAATAACCAATATCTATTATCACCCTACATGCTTTCCTTAGCATGTGTACATTTAAATATCAACGACATAAAATATTAGTGTATAATATATAACGCATACATATGTATATATAAATGTATTATTCTATTTCCATTGATATACGTATATATATATACACATGTGTACATATATGCAACATCAATGTATACTCATCGTATACATATGTAGATATATATCCATATGAGCATACATATATATGTTCTTTTTATAACACACACACACACACACACACACACACACACACACACACACACACACACACATATATATATATTATACAAGAAAATGGTTACCGATTACCCCAATTTATTTGCAACCCAATTAAAATGAGGAGAACAAGACCAAGCTATGAGTGGTTTTTACTTACCTTCAAGACGCAATTGACAACCCTAGACACATTGATTAAACGGAGTCAAACACTTGACCTATGCGGTGCAAGGAAACTTAGATGGCATTGCTAGTAAGCCCTTAGGCTATACCCTTCTCTTGGGTGATACTCTTCCTCTTCCTTTGGAGGGCGTGAAATCCATCCTGCATTTCATTTAAGGAAACGACCAAGTAGTTAGTCGTTAACATATACATCATATTCATATCATTGCATATTTAACAATAATTCATTTAAATGCAAAAACCATCATATCGCATAAAATTTCATCATAGCATTTAAATTTCAAAGTTTCATTATTAACAGTCATCATTGTATTTGACGAAGTGAAAAGTAATTTGTAAATCAAAGGTGGGTGTAATATGAGGTATCGCTATAGGTAAGCAAGCTCCACATATTGTTATTGGAGCTGTGGTTTTACCTGGTTGCCAATGGGATTGTGTGTCTTTGAAATTTGATTTGGCAGTCAAACTAAGTCTCTAAAGTCAGCACCAACAGGGAATTTGAAAGACTTAAACAATTGCTGCTCTTCATATTTCACGCCTTGAGGCTGCTGTGGGAATTTAGTGAAGGGAGGTGTGGACTTTGACTGGTCAGCAAGGAGTGTCAAGGAGGTGGATGTGGCTTCCAAAGGTGCTGTTTTATGTACAGATCTCTTGCAAATTAAATATTATAAACTGTAATTTGAAAAACTATATGCTTGCAATTTATTATAGCAAACTGGAAAATGTATGTTGAGAAATGTTTTGGTTGATATGAAAATCCATGGTCTTCAATTATGCATTTTAAAAAAATGGTGAATGCTAAGCTAATGTTACTAGGAGGTTAGTGCTTATGAAGAATTCAATGCATGTAATCTCTACCTGAAAGCAAAATTGGAATCAGATCAGCAGGCAAGCAAATTGTTTGGCAAAATGCTTGTATTGTCAAACATGGCAAAATCGTAAAAAAAATGTTCTAGTTTGGGGTGGGACATTACATCTTCATTACCAATGGCAAGCTATTGGGCTTTTTGATTTCCTCTAGGCTCCAACCAATGCTTCCCTACTTGTTTTTGGCACTCAAGGAGTTTATTGTACTATGCATCTTTATGTTCATTAGGGTTTATTTCTTGTGTTTCTTCATACAAGAATAAACTAAAAATCCTCTCTATGAAATCCACATCAAATTTGCTAGTGATGGTGGTACTTCATAGGGTCATAATGTTTGGCATAAGAAATGATGAATTCTTGACTTTGTGCTAAAATAGGAAAGGATAGATCTGATGAGCCCATTATCTCTAAACCTCTTTTCAATTTTCTTTCCACTTTTGCTCCTTTACTCTAAATCCAACTCTTGTACATTCATGTACCCTAGTTTTATATCCTTGACTTTCGGATAATCACAAGCCAAAATGGAAGGTGATTCCTTGATTCAGAAATGGTATACCATCTATAGATCCCTAGCAAGCAAGCTTCAAACCTTTGAGACAATCTTGGCAACTTGAATTTGAAAAAAATCCATACTTTTGCTTAAAATGAAGCCTCAAAATCCTAACCGCTTAAGAAAATCTGCAATTTTGGCATTGTGGGGACCCTAGTCCATGGCGAATTGAAACCCTAGGTTTGAAATGCTGCACTATGCATGTCTGTGGAAACCTGATTAGAAACCCTCGGTGCCACAATATGGAATGGAAGAGGAGATGAAACCCTAGGTTCGTTAGAAGAATTCTGAAAACTGCTGTATGCTGCTATTGGTGGCCTTTGGATGCTTGAAATCCTGCAAAGAACTTTGAAAAATAGCAGACATATGATTAAACAGATGAAAAACCTGTAATAAGATCAATATGGTGCTCCCAATGTGATGAACAATTGCATTCTAACCAGCCAAAACTTCACTCTAGTTCTTCCTCATTGAAAATTAGAAGCATGAAATGAAGAACGACAAGGAATGAATAGCCAAACACTTTTATGGACAATAAAAGTCCCTTTTTCTATTTTTCCCTTCGCTTTATAGCTGAATGATTCATGTCAAAGTGGCATTTTTGTCACTTTTTATTTTGTTAAAAATTGGCAACTTATGGCTGAGTGACCACTTTAGGCATTTCAGTCATTTTTTGTTTTGTTAAAAACTTGGCAACATCTTGTCTGGGCACACACCTTTGGCCTAGTTGCTACTTTTCCTCTTTTTTGCTAAGTTACTAGTCCTTGTACGAGGTCAGCGGTTTGGTTTGGTCAAAAAGATTTGAGGGTTGGGTGCAGCCATATAAAAATATGTTAAAATAAGAAATATATACATATTTGCAGCAGTAATTTCAAAATACTGCATACCATCATGTATTGTACAATTAACAAAACCACCATAAAAATTAGAAATATTACAATGTCAGTCAATCAAATTTGAATGTCATGATATATATTAAAATTAAAAAATAGTTAAGTGTCAACAATGAGACATTGCTGATCAAGCATCATCATATGGGTCTTGAAAAATATCATCCTTACCATACATATTAGATAATATAGGTATTGTGATATTAGAAGAACCACAAACAGTGCCACTAGCATTGGCATTGGCACTGACTCTCTCATGCTCACTAGCTGGCTTGTCCTCAATATCAAGGACAACAAGGTGGGAAGTGGAAGCATTCAAGTGAATATGCTCTAGCTTGATATCCCACTTCCTGCATTCCTTCCATGTAGCCACTTTGTTTGTGTGAAAGGAGATGCAAGTTTGAATGCACATACAATAAGTCCTTTGCCTTTTTTGGGTGTAGTTTATTGTGCTTTATTGAAGGGATGGAGTATGTGCTCCAATTCCTTTTAGATGCAAATGAATTGACAACTTATTAAAATCAAAATGAAACTTAAAAGATGAAAAGAACATTTCATAAAACTTGCAATAAAATTTTGATCACAAGAGGTTGTAGGGCTGTGGATGATTGGACATGGAAGTGCCACCAATTGTGAGCATCGACCTTATACTTGTAACAAAGAGCATCTAAGGTCTTTGGAGCATACAAAATCCATGAAATTAATCGTAATTGCATCCCACATGTTAGGACCAATGAAGAGTCTATGAATAGATACCTTGTACCTTTGACTTCATCAACTCTAAATGGGGCAATCCTTGTCGACGCATAAAGGAGTGCAACACTATAATATTTGGGACTCAATGGAAAGGAAAGAACATGTAGTGGGGTGGTCATTTTGATTCATCTCTTTTCAATAATTTTGTGTAGTTGTTTGAATTTTTTCTCTTCAAGATCTTTCTCCTTTGCATTTATGATAGCTTTCATCTTCTCAATCATTGAGTTGATGCTACCATATTTCTCTTCCAAACAAGGCTTATCCATGTCGGTATAATGGATCATAGTCAATATGGGCTTGGTGAAGTTGTGGAGATATTCAACACGATCCCACCAAATGTCATCTAGGATCATTTGCTTAATATTTGCTACCCATGTAGTTCTAGATTGCCTCCATATGGACCAATTGGGGCTAATGACTATGTTAAAAAGTGCCTCCCGAACCTTCACAAGTTGTCTCAAGACGATTGTGTTGGAGGCAAAATGGATCTCAACAACCAATTTGAAAATCAAAATAAAATAAAAATTACTAAAATTAAAATTAAAATTAAAATAAACTTAATTGTTTTTACTAAAGTGAAATATATTCATTAAAATAAATTTTATTGCTTCACTTACCTTCAACAGCTCCAATTTTGAGAATGTTTTGAATATGCCTTGTGACATATGGTGGTTGTTGATAAACATTTGGATCTATTTAACCATAGCACACATTTGTTTGATCTAATTAATTTTGGTGCCAATTTTTTGTAGCATATGGCTGAGGGAGTGGATTGCACAAAGTGTCCAAAATATGTGTGAATAATGCTTCTTAACTAATAAATAAGTTGCTCTACAATTTTTGGTGTTGTCTATTATGACTTAAACAACATTTTGGTTGTCATGAGAAAGTTAGCAATAAATGCACCATCTTTCACCTCCCCTTCACAATCCACTGCTCTTAAAATCATTGCCTCTTTAGGGGACACTGCAATAACATTGATTAATGACTGATTTCCTGTATCCTTTGTATTGGAAATGGATACCCCTCTTTTGGCCCACAAATGCCTTATGGGAATCAATGAATCCTCTACAAACTTCACCTCTTTTTCCAATGAGGTGCTATGCACTTTTTCAAAACCCATGCCCTTGTACCCTTTTAGAGCCTCATTAATTGCTTTCACCATTTGTTGCCAAAATGGTGAGTGAAGAACATTGAAAACCAATCCATTTGCATAGAGGCCTCTCGCTTTGTGTTGATTGGCAATCTCTTGATGCTTGCTCTAAAATGCTATTTCCAATGGTTCCTTTGATCTCTTATGTGTAAAGGCCATGGGTTGTTCTTCAAGTGTGACCAAAAAATGGGTGGCTCCCTATGGGTTGAAGATTAGAAGGCGATGGAGGGGGCCTCATTGCTTGAGATCCTTTCTTGAACAAAGTATGTTTTGATTTGCAACTTGCTGCTTGATGTGCTTTTTCTTGCTCATTAATGCATGCTAGGATTTGTGCTTAACAAAGGATGATTCTATTTGCAACTTGCTGCTTGATGTGCTTTTTCTTACTTATTAATGTATGCTAGGATTTGTGCTTTTGGAATAGGTATATTTTTTCTTGGGCAAGCTTTGATGCCTAGTTGAGAGATGCGGGCAAAATGGCCTTGAACCCAAATGTACAAGCTTGAATACCAAATGTCACACCCACTGCAAATCCAAACATAACCCGTACCACCTAGAAGTTGCTGTACCATATCAACATATTTGCAAAGAAGAGAATTTGGGTTTTTTTTGAAGCGGGGTTGGCCCATGGAGTTAGAACTGGTTGCCATGTTATCCCTATGACATAAAGTTCAATAGACAATACATTTGAAAAAATTGAAACAAATGAAACAAAAAATAATATATACAACTTAACTCATTTAAAAAAATTAAGCATGTGTTATAGGTTCATAGAAGAATGTAAACAAAACAAAAAATTCAAAACAAAAGAAGAGAGTTCTTTGGTAAAAAAGTGTTCCAATGGGACGCTGCTCTAAACTCTTATTACTTCCTAGATGGACGCCTCAGATTCTAGACTTGGGGGACTTTCCCACCAGCCCACCACCAAGTCGCTTTATTTCCAAGATGTCACTAGGACTTCGGAGGATGTTATGTCCTCAAGACATCTAGGGGACCTTAGTTCTCCAAGATACATAATTTTATACTTATACATCTTTTTATAACTATTTTTTCAAGTACTATATGTGCTTCTGTGCACTGCAAGCCACCACCCCTGCTGCCCTGGCCACCTCTTGTCACTTCAAACTTAGGGACTGGGTCCCCAAGGTTCCCCTGGGGAACATGTCCCCTGTCAGTCTCGCCCTCAGTCTCAAACCCCTGCGGGACTACTGGAAAGTAGTAAATGTAGAAGAAAAAACCTAACTCTTATGTAGAAATCTTCCTCTATGATCTCTTTGGAAACAATTGGGCTCTTGCAAATGTGTAGGAATAGCATACCAGCCTCTTTAAAGCCTTCACCAATCAATCTTCAACTCTTTTTGTGCAATGACAAGCAAGAATGAAATTTCAGCAAGGCTGAATAATATTTTTGTTTCGCTTTTGCAATAAAGGAAATGATTTTGCTTTGTCTTCAAAATGTCTCGGAATTCATTTTTTAAGGTTTGGGGGGCATTTTTGGGCATATGGTCAAAGTGAAAGGCCACATTAGAAGAAATTTTTTAAAAAGTAACATTTGTCAATTGTGTGTGAAAAACGATGAAATTGTTGTTGGTGTGCCTGGGTTCATCATAGAAAAACCCATAGCATTGGGATAAGATGACCCGAATCGGTTGGCCGTAGGGCCCAAACCAATAACACTACTTTTTTGGTGTTTTTCTAACTTTTTATTCAGAGTATGAGGATGCATGCCTTTTGGCTTGATTGTCATTGTCATATTTTTAAACTTTTTTTGACAAGTCTATCAAGGCGCCTGTGCTTTGGCTCCATCTGCCCATTTCACTTGTTTGTAACTTTTTGACACCTTGTTCTAGCATGCACTTTTGCTCTGTTTGCCATTTTTGACTTTGAAACTTTTGATAATTCAATGGACAGGCATGCTCTTTTTAAGTGTTCTTGCCATTTTGTGTGCTCAAAAGTTTTTGACACCTCTTTGGATGAGTGCTCTCATTTAGGGTGTTCACCACTTTGTGCATTTGAAAATTGATTTTTTAGTGGCCTAGTGGAAGTGTGTACGCCTCAACAGTGGGCTGATAGTTTCTATGCGTTAGAGAATTTTTGACTTATCTCTTGCATCCAAACTTCGATCTCCACCTTGTTTGATATGCTGAAAAGCATCTTTTGTTGGCTACACAATGCCCACTGGTTTGAGCTTAGAAGTATGGCATTCAAGAACATGGGAGACAAGGATTTCACAATTACTTGCTTGACAGAAAATGATTTATGTGTGACTCAAAAAATGACCATATGAATTTTTTTGTATGGGTACAACAAAGTTTTCCTATTATTGCTTAATGAACAGATTATTGATTCCTTTTGAATAACAACATTTGTTACTATAGCATTTTCTTCCATTTGTTTGTATGCTAGTGACAAAGAAAACCAATAGTATTTATGTGTCTGTTATTGAGAGAACTCAAATCATCCGTCTATTCTGTGCATCGAAGAGAAATGAGAGTTTAAAATAATAAATTGTTTTAGTTTCTATTTTTGATGTTTAGAATCTAATGATAGAGATGAGACATTTCAATTGTTTCTGGTTACACCAAAGACCCAGGCCTTAAAAATTTAAAGTAGCATCTTTAAAGAGACTTATGGAGAATTTATATTTCAATATTTCTTTTCTGTGACAGGTGAATAGTGCAGGAGTTATGCCAATAATCTTTTCAACTTCGTCATTGGCCCTTCCAGGAACTTTAGCACGCTTCACTGGGCTTAGTGTTCTGAAGAATGCTGCTGTCTCTCTGGCCCCAGGAGGTGTAGTTTTCTGTCAAAATTAAACCACATCAATTTTCTTTGATTTCTCTACCCCTTAAGATATTGCAAAATAATTTCAAAACTATTGTATAGAATACACTGCTTTTCAGATTAAAGCATCATTCCATTGATGACATAACTTATGAGCTATATTTGTTTACTTTGGCACTGTAAGGAGAATTAATATTTCTATCAACCTTGGAACATTGAAGCTTTGTGACGATCATTACAAAAACATATAGACTATGGTATGATCAGATGTTATCTAGGTAGGATGCACTATTTTTGTCTTTATGTCGTGTGCCGATCCTTCTTGAAATGTCTATATTTACATTTTTAGAATCAATAGTTCCAAAGCAGGGACAGAACAGCATAAAAAAGGGTGATCATTAATGGCCATTTTTTCTAAGAATAATTTTGTAGT
>VDFB02051851.1:0-23840 GCA_007258455.2 Sequoia sempervirens | reverse complement strand
TGCATGGAAACCCTAGCTTAGGGAAGTTCGAAGTCTTTGTGCATAGGGATTTTTTGTGGTGGTGTTTGATTGCAGACAAGATTGGGATGACATCCTCTAGGAGTGATGGGCCTGGGGGAAAATTTGTCTCTTTCTCAAACCCTAGTATCTATATTTTATTCCTCTCAAAGAATATTTCATACAGTTTATTGTTTGGGTTCATCTCCCAAATCTATCATTTCAATTTTAGTTTGAGGATTGCTTCAAAGAAATTGGTGACTCTTTGGGTGATTTATTGATTATAGACTTAGATACCTCCAATTTCATGCACACCACATTTGCATGCATCCTTGTGGAAATGGATGTCTCAAAATATCTCCCAAGTGATATCACTCTTAAGGTTGTAGATCATTGTAGGTCTTATCATATGGATTATGAAGGATTTCCCTTCTGATGCAGAAGATGCTTTGATATTGGCCACATGTCTAATAGCTGCCCCAGAGCTAAGAATAAAGCTAAGCAACAATCTTGGTGGATTGACACCCAACCACAATACTACACTGTGAGTGCTCCCTCAAGTGATCTTGGGATGGATTTAAATTCCCCACAATCCAAGAACTTCGCCCCTTCATAGGTTTCATTTGGATCGGATGGGTGCAATATGAAAACTTTTGTAGAGGATCCTTCTTCATAGCTTCATGTAATTTTTCAAAATCCATACATGAGAAATTTCACTTTGAGAAAGAAGAAAAGGTTTTAGCCTCTTTTAATCCTTTGAATCTTCCTAAGAATGAAAACTTGGGGAAATTTGATGCCAATAAAAATGGTGTTGTCAAACAAAACTCTGTAGTTGCAAGGAGAAAGAACCCTCTTGTGAAACTGGAACAAAACACTTTGGCCCCTATTCATAATGAGTGTGGTTGGATGAAGGTTAGAAGGAATAAATCCCCATGGTGAAGCATCAAATGCAACTTATGAGGATTGTTGTAATTTGGTTGTAGGACTGCATTCTAAGTATTACCACTCAGTCCTTGAATTTTGTGTACTCTAACTCTTTGTAATATTTTGGTTATCAATACAATTCTCACAACTTCAATTCTTTCTTATGAATAAAAAAATAAAGTCAAGAATTAAATACTATTTCTAAATTTCCACTAATATTCATAGTTTATAAGTTATATTATAAACATGCAAAAAAATTAATTTATTTTTTTGAATGTATACTCAATATTATTTAGTTTCAAATATTATAATAATATATGTATAACATTATTAATAGGCATTTTTATTTCATCTTCCTATGGGTATGTGTAGGATCATCATGAAAAAAATAGGCCCTTTAAGTGGCAAAAAATTCAAAAAAAATAAAGTTAGGAAACTTGACATAAAATTTTGAATAACTTTTCTATATTATTTCAAAAATGTGTAAGAATAAAATCTGTAGAAAATTGAACATAGTTTCTAAACTACTAGGTTTTTTTAAAAACAAATCTATTTGTGAAAATTTGAAATTTCAATGCAGAGTACTTTTAAATTTTAGGAAAAATAAGAAGTAGGTAGTTTGTCCTAATTCACCCTAACCACAATAAAATGATAATATTTTTAATACTAATATTTTTATATAAGTAGAGGACTCCATGTCCCAATGTAATGCATATTTTTTGTAATTTTTCCAAGTAAATACCATTTACAATTTTATTACAACTTTGAAAAAATATAAAAACTCTCAGATAGTTTGACTAACTTGGTAAAACTTCATGAAATTCAATTTTTTCTTTTTTTTAATCCTATAGTATGCAAATCATAGAATGTGACACATGTTTTGGATTCAAAAAATGTGATACCGCTTTGAAAGCTATAGATGTTTTTCAATCAACCTATCAATCGGACTTTAGTTGTAATTCAAATAGAAAATGAATAATAATTACTTATTAAATTCAAAGTAAAACATAATTTATATTGGTGTAACATTGAGAATATCCTTTAAAAACCCTTTTTGTTTCATCAATTTTGGGTAAAAGAAAAGTTGTTAGCCACATACCCATCATATTGCCACTTTTTGGCCCATCATGATCCTGCACATATCCCTACACAATACAAACATTTATTTCTAGTGCAAGAGCACATTGGGCGAACAGGTGATTGATACCTACAAAAAATATTGCTAGTTTGTTTTCCTCAATTTTGGCTTGTCTTGGTTGTGTTTGATATCTCTCGACATAAGAAACCCAACTATGTAATCAAATTGTCAATTTGAATATTTTTCCAAAATTTCATAATTTTTTAAGGTACCATGTGAAATTTATAAAAATAATCTATTGATGTGGATGTTACTCACATACCAACAAATAGATAAATTCTCACAAAGTACTATGGGAATCTAGCTTTCTTGAAACACTCCACCAAGAAACCTAAATCTATGGAAAACTCAGCTTGATCCTAAGACTCCTTTATGTCAAGTCTTGATGCACTAGGTTGACTCAAGGTTTATTGTGATATTGTTGCTAAACACGAGGGGTAAACAGTCATTAAAGATTGGATGGTATTGTAGAGATATGAACATAATTTCATTTTGATCATTTAATAATTTCATGAAATCAAAGAATTTGCAACTATATTTCATGAAATTCAAATAACTTCCATGTACATTCAAGTAGATTTAGCATTAAGCATTCAAAAATTTCATTAAATCGAAAGATTTATCATAAAAATTCATGCATTTATCATTTTTTGGAAAATATTCTAGAATATAAAACATCTATTCTAAAATAAAACATAAGAAATTACTGAAAAGTAAAATTTTTGCAAAATATTATCCATGCATAACTCAAGAAATAGCCAAACTAGAGCAACCCATTCCATACATCACTAGATTGCTTCATAGCTAGAAACAAAATAATGCAATAGTTTAAAGAAATGGGGATTATTTTTCATCAGATAGTGTCAATTTGCACCCTTAAACAATCTAGCACATAGTCTTCTCCGATAGGAATAAACAATCAGCTACATAAGATTTCATATTAGGAAATAGCTTTGAAATTGGCTCTAATATTAGTTAACTTCTAATGAAACCGTGGTAAATGGAAAATAGGATTTGAATGTTATCATACGACTTAGGGTGCATAGAACATACCCACTTTCCACCTACTACATTTAGGGGTAACCCTAAAGTGGGGGCTAAATTTGGTAACTAAAAAAGTATCCCTTCTACTTTTCCCTTGCTTGTTTGGGCCCTCCTTATGAACTATATCTAATGGTGCCTTTGATTTATGTTGTAATGTGTTTGACACATTCACATTAGGTCTTAGCCCTTGTGAAATAATGAACATGAATGGTACCTTGTTAAAGTGTTGTGAAGTGTTATAACACACTTCTTCTTTTCTAAGGTTTTATTAATTAATTAAACCTAATAAACCCTTTTTAACCTTAATCCTACCTTCATCAAAGGTGTGTAAAGTTTGTAACACACTTCACCTTTTCTAGGGTTGTCATTAATAATTAGGCT
Organism: Sequoia sempervirens; assembly: GCA_007258455.2. Taxonomy (NCBI): domain Eukaryota; kingdom Viridiplantae; phylum Streptophyta; class Pinopsida; order Cupressales; family Cupressaceae; genus Sequoia; species Sequoia sempervirens. The sequence goes on along the minus strand of VDFB02051851.1, from coordinate 20,356 downwards.
TTTTATGCTTTAATTGGCCCTATTTTGTATCCACAAGCCTCATTTAATGCATCTTTTCGAGGATAATCCTGCACAAATCATTATCCAACTCATAATTTAGGTGTTTCCAGGCTTGAATGATCTAGATTTAGGATCGACTCATTCACCACTTGGGTGAATGAGTCCCACCTAGATTTTTTGGTCTCGATCCTAATTTCACACCTTTCTAAGCATTTTTAAAAATGGTCCCAAAAATCATGCCTGGTGGGACTCATTCGCCACCTTGGGCGAATGATTCCCATGCGGCCAAAAATAAAAATTAATTCAAAATTTTGGCAGGATTTTATCCTCCTAGATCTAATGTCAGCTTGTAGTGTTGTACTTTCAGGAATTCTTACATAATTAAGTATAAATACAAGTTTCTTTCACTCATTTTACACCTAGCAAGTTGAATGAGCATCCTTATAGAATAGTTGAGTTCACAAGTGCATTCAAGAATTCACAAGAGCATTTAGGAGTAGATTATCAAGCATTTTAGACCAACATTTAAGCCTCAAGCATCATGTCAAGTAATTCATGCATCATGTTTATTTTGGAGCTAACAATTGTGATGTAAGATTTTATAATTCAAGGAAGTATTTCATTCAAGATATACCAACTTCAAGCAAGAGTGAAGATCTACATCCATTGGAGCCATCTCAAACATGTTTGTAGCACTTCATTCATAAGAATTGGTGAGTTGCAACATTTGATTTTGTTCACTCATCATTCTCCATTCTTATTTTATTCTATTTCAAGGTTTAATTTCCAAAACAAGGTTTAACCAAGGAAAAACCCCTATCCACTAACCCCACAACATTTTCCCCTCTCCTTTGTGTGTGATTTGCAAGTTTACGTTGCATATTTCTTAAGGAGCAAGATTGAAGGAAATTTGTCAAATCATTCAACATTGTCAAAGTTGATAAGTAGGATGTATTTTCCACAGTGTGTCAAACTATGATATTGTTATCAGGATTCAACCGTGTAGTTTTATGAGTCAAGCTCATTAACCCATGTTTCATGTGTAGTGGTTCACAAGAACCCATCTCTCATGATAATGAATGGTCCACTTAACACTCATTGCATCTAGGAGATGCTCATAGAGGTGAAGCACTGGGCCTTCCCAGGAGGTCACCCATCAAAGTATTGCTCCAGCTCAAGCATGCTTAACCAGGAAGTTTTCCCCAAGGTTAAGCCCACTTAGCTTCCAACACCATTTGCAAAACCTTTAGCAAGTGTTGTGCCTTATGAACCACCCATTATAGAGCCCCTTTAGCTCATCAATCGATAAGTAGTAGGTATTTTCCACAACCTGTCAAATTGTGATATTGCTATCAAGATTCAACCATGTAGTTTTACAAGTCAAACTCATTGACCCATGTTTCATGAGTAGTGGTTCACAAGAACTCATCTCTCATGATAATGAATGGTCCACTTAGCACTCATTACATCTAGGTGATGCTCACAAAGGTGAAGCATTGGGCCTTCCTGGGAGGTCACGCATCCTAGTATTCCTCTAGCTCAAGAGTGCTTAACTAGGGATTTTTCCCCAAGGTTAATCCCACTTAGCTTACTTGACCCCATTTGGAAAACCTTCAGCAAGTGTTGTGCCTTATTTTCAAAGTTGCCATCAAGCCTTGGAGAACATTGGAGAACACCTACTGGTTGCAAATCAAGGTTTCAGATCCATAAATCAATTAAGAAGGAAAAAGAAAATAGAGAAGAGTAGGATCAAAATTTGAAGCTTCAAAAAACCCTAACTAGACCGATTCACCACTTTTGGTGAATGAGTCCCAGTTTTAGTCAAAATTTATATTTTTGCAAATTCAGATACCCATTTGGCAGATTCTTGTTCTCACAGAGAAACCCAGATTTTGGACTGATTCGCCCATCTTGGTGAATGAGTCCCTCTCAACATTAGAATCAAAATTTTCAATGTTTCAGAACTCCATTCAACCATCTCCAAATTTCTAGATGCACACACTCCTTTCTGTAGCTTTATGTTTTGTTTCATTTGTATTTCTAGGTCATTTAGTGTTACTTTGCATTAAATTAGGGCTATGCATTTCAACTTGCATCACATTTTTCTTTCCAATTTCTTACTTGGTGGTGAACCCTTTATTAGTTTGTATTCATCCCCTAGGACAACCCTAGTGCAAGATCTATTTCTCCTTTGCATTGAGATCTCTAGGGTTACCCTTGAATGTAGTAGGTGGAAAGTGGGTATGCTCTATGCCCTAAGTCATATGATAGCATTCAAACAACATTTACCATATACCATAGAAACATATAAATTTTTTATTCTAGAATGGAACAAAAAAAAAAGAAGAAAAAACCTTTAAAAGATTGGTTCTCTGACATCTACAAATTCTGAACTCAACTTAAAATGAAACATCTCTCGAGGCCTTTTATAATAAAAAGACACTCGAGAAATTCAATCTACACAATGAGAAGGAATCCAAAGGATGAATTGTAGTAAGGCATGTGGCACATAACAACTGGCAAGAGAACCTCTGAATAATTAAATAGATGTCAACCTTCTTCAGCACTTTGAAAATTTCAGACTTATTTCTTTAAAATTTGATAAGGAAATTAACTCGAATCGAGCATATCTATCAAACAAAGTGTAGGAACTTCCTCTACCAGATATTCAGGGAGATAAAGTGGAACTAGTTATTCAAATCCACCAACATTTTTGTTTTTACATTCAGGTTCGGGCTTGGACATAAAACACTCGGATGTAAATCACCCCGAAGCTAGGCACCCTCTTTCATTACATGCATAATACTAGGATCCTCGGTCTCCCAGTTATTGAATTTTCTTTGTGAATTTTTTTTTTCCCACATAATCTTTTAGAGCGCACCGCCAAACTTGGTAACACCATCAGATATGCTTGCAACCCAAGTTTTCTTGGCCATCAGATAGTCCAACTTATTTCTCTTGCACAAAATTCCATATATCAATCCATCTTTTAAAAAACATTAATAAAACTCTCATTCAAATAAAACCATCATTAATAGATCAAATTTTAGAAAAATTCATAGATTACACACTTTTACTGCATTCTTGTGTAATTATCACTTTAGACAAACTCCTAGACACTTTAGGCTTTTGGGAAAAATTAATCAACCAGCTTTATCATTTTAGCACCATTGCAACTTTTATTTGGTACCTAGTACTCGACATACTTCAACTTTACCGAAACAAAAATCACTCGGATATTGGTTACCACTGAAACCTTCATAACTCCTATACCTTTACTATTGGATCGTAGTAACATACCAAACTTCACATTAAACACTCCAACAAACCTAGTTTCCCAGTACCCAGTATATTCCACTCCTAGTGCTCTCAAATCATGAATTATTTGAAATATTTTCACTTTAACATTTCATTTTGGTGATCCTAGCATTAAATTTTTCACTTGGGTCCCCAAGCCTTACATTCTTGGGGTGTGTTGTGAGACCATACAACAACTTGCAACCAACAAAACCAAACTTAAAAGAAACTCGAGACTCAATTACCTACTATAAATTATAACTTATCCATATTTTCCAACAATATCTCCTTACCTTTACCTGAACCTTGGCATACAAATTATAAAACCCTACTAGAAAGTATTAGTGTGTGTATTGATTAATTCCCATCTCTAGAACTTGGTGAAAAAACTAGTTCATTAACATTAAGCTACATAATTTAGTAATCCTCCAAAGCCAACCTTAGATAGAGCCTTGTTGGTAGTCAAAGTCCATAGCCTTAGCTAGGTTATCTCTACAATTGCCCCGAACATAGCTCTACTGCTAGTTAGGATTTTGTAGCCTTGGTAGAGATATTTGGATAGCCTAAAGAGTTGAATTTTCTCTTTTGATATTTCTTTGATCTTCATTTTTTTTTCTTTTGACATTCCATTCATGTAAGCTCTTTTGCTTCAAATTGCAAGAAACAAAGCCCACTATTAGGTTGAGAATTACAATGGTAGTGAAGGTTACTCTTTTATTTTTCACTCAAGGAAAATCCCTTCATCATTTCACCAATTTCTAAAAGACTCGGTTAATTATATCTTGTATGTGAAACTTTCTAGCTAAATTTTACCATCCTTATGCCAAATTTCAGCTAACTGCAATTCGCTATCTGCCCAAAAATAAACCTAAGTTAAAATTTAGTAGCAAGTTACGAAATCACCCTATTAATTCTAAATTTAGGGATGTTGATTACCACACTTCCATTTTATTTTCATGGAAACCCACTAAAATAAACTTGGCTAGAAATTTTTTATTCTGGCAGCTCTGCACTTAAATCAATATATCAAACCTATCATGATTATACTTAAGCCTGACCATCATACTCTTCATTTAATTCACACACCTTATCATGCATGTATTATTTTCCTTAAGTTTTCCATGTTCTGATGTGTGCCACCTTACTAGTTTAAAACTCTCTTTTTGAACAACACACCTGGACATCTTCATAATTAATACAGCTCGATGAAATAAACTAAAATGACCACAAATTTAATTTTGAAACCTCAATTTTTCTCAATTCATGATCTTCATACTGTAAAACCTCGAAGCACTAGACACCAATTTCATGATAATTCATTTGATTTAACTTTTAAGCTTGGAGAAATGTTTACTACTGGCACCTCAACTTGCATTCCCAAGATTTTCTCTAAAGGAAACTTTGTACTATAGATTTCTCACCACAATTTATAAATTCAACACTTTCCTTCAAATTCCTTACTTCTACTCTCAATTTCTTCAATTTTCTCTTCTCTCTTCTTGTGCCTTCTTACTTCCAGGCTTTGGATACCCCTATTTTCCTCACCTTTTTTAGTTTCTAGATTGGCTTTCTCAGGGAAGTTACAACCCAGAGGCTTGGAAAAGTGTTCTTCCTTTGGACTTGTTCCACTAAGGAATTCATGTGCATGGTTCTTCAAGAGGCTTTTGTGAACTCCAAGGTGTATTACAAACTGAATTCAGACCTAGCTTCATGGTTTGTATTTTCTCATGTAGACCTTGGCCTCTCAGTAGTTGAAGTTAGTTTTGCGGCGGTGATGATAGTGTGGCCCAAATTCCTAGGGAATTTGGACCATTTTTTCTCTGTTGCTCATCCAGCCATGGGAATCCCTTTTGTTGATGTCATTCTACAATTTCTAGAACAAGGCGAAGTATTTCCTCTTCTTCCCTTTCTTACTTCTCTAAATACCCCCAACCTTGATGACCATAGGGACAACACTTACTTGGGGTACACACTCCTAATGGATGAAGTAGCCCAAATTGATTTACTAGCCTACCCACTATTCTAGCACAACTCTTTTTTTATTCTCTTTCCCATCTCTTTTATATCACTTTATGATGAGAATTTTGTACACTCCATGTATATATTAAATATAATAAAAATTTCACTTTTCTATACTCAAGCTATATTTATTTTAAATGGTTTTATATTTCTCAATTTATAGTGCAATGTTTAAGAATTCAATCATCATGTGTTTTAGCTTAAGATGATTTTGCTAATGTCAGGAACAAACCAAAAAGCAAGAAAATCCTATTAAATAAAATTAAACTAACTAACCAAAATTTACCCTAATCCAATGACTAACCCTAATTAAATACTTTACCCTAATTTCTACTACTAAATTCGTAATGCTCTTTGTTCAAACTTAGCAGGTTTATCTTTAAATTCACTTAATTAAATTTTGGATAACCTACTCTAATAACGAATTATTTGAAATTTTATATTTAACAACAAAAATTTGAATGTATACTTACCAATAATTTGGCTAAAATGTATGGAAATGACTTTATTAATGGTCGATTGCACTCTTGATCTTGTACCTTCTTCTAGTCCTTATTCATGTTTCTCCATTTCATTCTACTTTCTTCCATGAATGGTTGTTTTTGTTTCTTGATTTTCATTATCTCCAAGATTTCTTCGGTTCTCTATCCTATCCTTTACCTCAATATCACTACTCATTTCATTAGGCCAAATGTTAATATAATTTGCACAATTATCAAAAAGATAGAAATTAAAAACTTGATACTCTGCATTTTGTGTAAAATCAAGAATCTCTTCCCTTTTAGGTTGTGGATTCACAATTAGGGGAAAAAAGCATGCATCTCCCACTCATTTCACCTGCTCTTTCATCTCATTATCACTTTCCACATGTGTGAAGATCAATGACCCACTCCTATCAATTTCACCCTCAAAACGTGATAAATTTCCAAATCTTGATGACTTTGCTTCTATTCCTGTAAAATTTCAAGAATCTTTTTTATAACAATCATGGTTAGTGAGTCTATTTTGTCTAATGATTAAACCTCTATTATTTCCATTTTTTCTAGTGTTAATCATTTTCTTAAAATTCAAACCTCCTTCTAGTAATGGTTCCTTTCTTCTCATAGTTACCGATGCCTCCATTAATAGAATTACCTTATGAGTGGCCAAACTTAACCTAGTTAGCAAAAATTTACAATCAAATTCACTATGATTAGTTGTATCATGAACCCTACACTCGGTAAATTTACCAAAAGTGAACAGACTTAAGGGATAAAGCCTTTGATTGAGGATTTTTTAGAGCTTTTCAATTTCCTTTTAATTTTCCATTACAAACTTGCTCAGGCTTCCACCTCACAAGAAAACTTCTAGCTCTAGACTAGGACAACAATATCAACCCAAAATATCAAAGGGGGCCCTCCTTCTAGCACCACTCATATTAACATGAATGTTACTCACATGCTAATAGAAAAATAGATTCTCAAAGAGTATCACATGAATCTACCTTCCTTGAACTTGACTCCACCGGAAAACCTAAATCTAAGGTAAACTCAGCTTGATCCCAAGGCTCGTTTATGTTAGGTCTTGACGCACTAGGTTCACTCAAGGTTTGTTGTGATATCTCTTTTAAACATGAGGGATAAATATTTGTTAAAGATAAATGGCTAGTATCATAAAGATATGAACATAATCTCAGTCTAGTCATTCAATAATTTCATGAAATCAAAGAATTTGCAACAACATTTCATGAAATTCAAATAACTTGCATACATTCAAGTATATTTAGCATTAAGCATTCAACAATTTCATGGAATCGAAAGATTTGTCATAAAACTCCATGCATTTATTATTTTTGAAATATTTTTTGGAATATAAAATATCTATTCTAAAATAAAGCATAAAAAATTACTGAAATGTAAAATTTCTCCAAGGTATTATCCACGCATTCCTCAAGAAATACTCAAACCAGAGCAACCATTTCATATGTCACCAAATGGATTCATAGCTAGGAACAAAATGATGCAAGAGTTTGAAGAAAGGAGGATTATTTTCCACTGGATAGTGTCAATATGCACCCTTAAATGATGCAACACACAGTCTTGTCTGATATGAATAAACAATCAACTACGTAAGATTTCATATTAAGAAATAACTATGAAATTGAATTTGATATTAGTTAACTTCTAATGAAACATATAAGTTTTTAGTCTGGAATGAACAAAAAATAGGAAAAAAAAAACTTGAAAAGTTTTGGTTCTCCGACATCCACAAATTCTAAACTTAACTTAAAATGAAACCTCTCCTGACCTTTTATAATAACAAGACACTTAGGAAATTCAATCTACACATGAGAGGGAATCCATGGGATGAATTAGAGTAAGGCACATGGCATATGACAACTGGCAAGAGAACTTCTAAATAAGTCAACAAATCTCAACCTTCTTCAACACTTTGAAACTTTCAGACTTATGTCTTTAAAATTCAATTAGGAAATCAACCCGAATCAAGAAAATATTTCAAAGAAAATGTAGGATCTTCCTCTATTGGATATTCAGGGAGATCAGGTGGAACTAGTTATTCAAATCCACCACCTATTCCTACATTCAGGTTCGAGCTCGAACATAAAAAACATAGATGTAAATCACCTTGGAGCTAGGTGCCCTTTTTCATCACATGCATAATATCAGGATCCCCAGTCTTCCAATTACCGACGTTTCTTCGCAAGAAACCTTTTTCTTCTAGGAGCTTTCAAAGTGCACCACCAAACCTAGTAACATCATTGGATTTTCTAGTAACCATGTAAGAAACCTTCACACCTCTTGGACCTTTACTCCTAGATTGCACTAACTTACCAAACTTCACATTAAACACTCCAACCAACCTGGTTTCTTGGTACCTGGTATATTCAACACCTAATGCTTTCAAATCATGAATTATTTGAAAGATTTTCACTTTAGCATTTACTTCTTATAATCTTTTTCCAACTAGTGCCTGCCATAAGCTTTAAATTTTTCACTTGGGCCCCCAAGCCTTACATTCTTGGGGTGTGTTGTGGGACCACACAACATAATTGAAGTCATATCTTCCTCAGTGTGAGATATTTTTAAAGTTGAAAGTTTGTTAAAATATCGCCTGTATGAAAATTCTTGAAAATCTTTTAAGATTTTGGGAGGGTTGAGTAAAATCAATTTGTAAGGAACTTGAGATCATTTCAAACCCTCTCAAAAATTTCATGTGAATTGGAGAATTTTCAAGTTTTAAGTAAATAATTTCCCCTTATAAAAATATACATTTGAGGGTTATGTATATGCATGGGTGGAGTATTCTTTGCCTTCAGTAATTTATTTGATTATGTGTAAAACACGTAAAATTTTATCTCTCAGGCTTAAAGATTCTGGGTGGCTTAAAGGAAAAACTCTTATTTATCCGGAATATAATTCTAACTCCAACAAAAACAAAGTTTTTTCTTTAAAAAATAAAAATAAAATGAAATTCCTTTGTTGTGAAATAACAAATTCGGGGATTCTAGTTCATATTTCATTTAAATTTTAATCGAATCTATTTTCTGTTCTGTAGTTACATTTACCTTCTGTATTTTTACTCAGAATATTATTATTTTTATATATATATATATATATATTATAATTTATATTGTTAATATAAAATTATGCATCGGCCGTACGCAGAAAATAAATTTTAATAAATTGAAGTTCTATGAAAAAAACGTGTTTCTGTACTTTATATCAAATTTTATTCTGTTAAAAAAAAAAAAAATATATATTCATATATAAAACTAATTCTGTTTCAAAGTTCGTAAATTTTAAAATATTATTTTTTGAGGGTGGCCTACCATCGCACTCCAAGCACCAAGATCCCCCGCTCCTCTGCCACGGTTCCACAGATCGGCGGCCGCATCCCATGATCGCTGTGTGCAACAGGCGGATCGCAAATGCAGTTCAAAGCAACAGTGCCCGGCCACACCTCGGGGATCGTCGCAGCACCTTTGGGATCGCTACTACGCATGGACCTTTTATGGTCACGCATAAATTAAAATTTTATAATTTTTATTTTATTTTATTTTGTGTTGTATTAGGTGTATTTAGATTATAATTTGCTTTAAATATAATTCGTTTTATATATATATTTGTTATGAAATAATTGTTATGTATTATTTTCATAAAAATATATATATATGGAAATTGAAATTATTTTATTTAATAGTAATTATTTTAAATTGGGATTATGGTTAACGTTAATTTATTTTTATTTTTTTTAGAATGCAAGTATAATTATTTTATTTAATATTCTTTATTATAGTATTTAAAAAGGTAATGATGTATTTTATTTAAACGTTAAATAATATTTATATATAGAGATTTTTATGTTAAAAAGGCATTATTTTGTTGAATAGATAATATAAACAGATAATTGGCCCTATTTTGTATTGTATACGGATTAGATTGAGTTAGTTGTATTTGATTTAAAAGTGAGAGTCTTATTTATTTTCTTTTTGTAACGATTTGCAAAATGGGTGGAATTAATTTTATTGTTTGATTGGGAGTGAATTACATTAAGTTGGTGCAGTCTTGCAATATTGTATTGTTAGTTTTCATTTCCGTCATGGTTGTCATTTAGTGATGTCCTTGTGGGAACCCTATGGTCTTGTAACCCTTGTTCCAGAGGCATGTGTAGTTTGGAGCTGGCTTCATCTTATTTTATACCTTTGGTTTTGGAAGTTTAATGATTTATGCTTGGACGGGTTGAACGTGTTTCGGTGATAGTTTGTTATGGGTTGTCACGAGAGGAGTATTACCTCGCGTGTGTGGATTCGAGTTCTATGTTTTATATGATTTAGTTCAACCCTTGCCAATTTAAGATATGTTAAGGATCATAGGGAGAGTGGCTCTTTGTGGGCGCCGGCACCTCGGGTAAGAGGAAGTGCCAGGGGAACCCACGTAAGAGTAGTTAAATAAGTGATAACCTAAAAATAGAATTTAGGGGGATGAGTAGTAAAACATACAAGATAAAGAAAAATGGATTCCTCGTCTATGCATTAGGGCTACCGTAGACTAGTGATAGACTGAGTAGGCCGTGGTTGGCAAGGTCGTAGTCTCGTCTTCATGAGAGATTATCGGCTCCGCATTAGCTACCCTATGGTGCCGGCGCCTCAGTAGGAGGAAGGGCCAGGTGATCCATAGATGGGTGTCGGCGCCTCAGTTAGGAGGAAGTGCCAGGGGATCCCATGAGAGCTATGCGATGACACTCTCCACTAGACATCCTTGTTGTTCTTGTTTCTCGTTGCCTCGGGATATTGTTATTTTTTCTGTTGTTCTGATTATAGGGTTAGGGAATCCATAGGTGGGTGCCGGCGCCACAGTTGGAGGAAGAGCCAGGGGATCCCATGAGAGTTATGTGATGACCCTCCCTACTCGACACCCGTCTGACTTGTTCTTGTTGCTTATGGAATGTTGTATTGAATGGTTGATTCAGAGTTGTTATGGAATCGTATTCTTTTTATTGGTTCTGATTTATTTGGAAATGTATTTTGGGTGTTGGTTCGGTTCTTCTGGATGTTATCTCTTTGTGATGTTTCTTTGAATTCTTGTGAATTTGATTCGTGATTGTTAAGTGATATTACTTCATGTTATCGTGATGAGTTCTTGGTTTAACTTGTTATGTGATTTGGGTACGTCGATGGTTGTGCATTGCATATTTGAGTTGTACTTGTTCTGTATCATGTTGTTGAGTCGGTTTGACATTCATGGTCGGGTTCACTTCCTCGTCACCTCTGAGCATGGGGGGTGAGTTACTTCTGCACTACATGGTTGGGTGGAACGTGCCCGCGACCCTGCTGGGTTCCCCTCGCCTTGTCTTCGCCTTTCCACAAGGCAGCATGTTCCAGCTGATCGCCATACTATGTTCCTTATTCTGCATCAATCCCCATGTTGGGAAATTCAATGTAATTCATGTATCAAAGAAAATTGTAATGTAATATTATTTCAATGATGTAATAGTTAGGTTTGATTTGGATCTTGTTAAAAAATTTATCATGGATGTAATTGTGCGATGTTGTCATACTCGCATCATGGCTATCAGTTGTATCATTGTATATTTTTTTCTTAAATTAAATGGTTATGTTATTTTCGTTATCTTTATTTTGTGTTGTGGTTGCAATGTAACCTCGCGTGCCCCAGAGAACCAAGTGTATTAATGTTATGTGTTATGCTATGTGTTTATGATTTAATGTTGTTACATGTTATTTCCATTATTAAAAAAAAAAAAAAATTATTCGCATTATGTGTGTGTTCTCTGGGGTTTGCAAATGACGCATGCTACACATGTTTTCCTGTCTCCTCTTCTCTATGGGATAGCCAATTCATAAGAGAGTAGAAAATGTCAAATATGTGGTTCCTAATATATTGCAAAATGACAAATATGATCCCCAATATGAACAACATAACAAAAACTGGAAATAAAATTGGTGCAAATAGCCATTTTATATGAATTCTTTTGGGCATAATTTTGTGAAAGTTCAATTCTTTAATCCCACAACTAGTTGAATAGACATTGGAGGGGGCAAAGACTTTCCCATCAACAATGTAGTCATGAAGCAATTGCAATATATGAGATCCTTTGTTGTATTTCTGATTGCCCACATGTGGTACTTTGATGGGGGATAAAAAAAATTAGTGCTGACTCAAACCAAATATCATCATTTGATCCAACAATATAGAGCCTAATTTTCTCCAAAGCCCAGAATGGAATTGATTTTCCATCTTGAGCATATCTTTCACAATTTTTGTCAATAGTGGATAATTTCATTCCCTGCTTAGAATACTATCAATGAAAATCGACACTCTTTCCTTTGTTTATTTTTCTTCACCGAATCCGTCAAGGACTTCTAGAACCAAATAGGCATCCCTCACTATCATCCACATAGTACACACACACTTCACTGGTAAATTCAAAATCTTCAGCATAGCTTTTATTTATCATTCCCTAGATCTCTTTCAATTTAAACTCTTCCACAACAGATTTTAAACCACCAACCAATGTTATACTACCATTTCTGATAATTCTATCAAGCAATTTCCTTGCCACTTCTTGCTTAAGCAATTCCATGTCATCATTCTATACATCTTTTTTCTGCAAATGGTAAGGCCCAAAGAAGATTACTTTAGGAAGATAAAAACCCTGATCCTTTTTACACAAGAGAGATTTTGGAATGGTATGAATGAGACCACAGTGGGATTTATGTGGTCTGGTTTCTTTTTGTAAACTTGATTCAACCTTAATAACCCACTGGGAGTCTTCTTTCTCCCTTTTCCCCATCTTCTAAGACAACTAGAGAGAAATGTTTAACTATTTCAAATGAAGATGCCCTTTCTACAATGAGAATGAATTGATTGCTTCCTTTATGCTTTCCTTGTCCCAGCGAGGAGATGCTCTTCGAGGTGGAATCTTGACTGTGGATCAGGGATAGGCACTTGGAATGTCACACTAGTCTTGATTTCACACTACTATACAACAACTTGCAATGAAAGGTTCAGTAGAGGACGAAATTGAAAAATATTGAGGAGCCCCATTTGTTCAATGATTGATGAGAAAATTCATGCAAACCTTTTGTTTTATTAGGCTAGTCAAGCACTTTCCAAGGGTAGCATCTTTCAAGGTCAAGTGCATTCCAAGGGTAGCAACTATCAAGGTCAAGCATGTTTGAAGGGTATTAACTTTCAAGGTCAAACTCAAGGTTTATAATTTCTTCTTTCTGAGCTGTGTTCAAAGTAATGAGCTTACTTTTATTCAATTTCTCTTGTAAACCATGAGAATCACATCATGAACTTAATATATGAATATTCCATTGTATACTCATAACATTGTGTGGCATGAGATTAATATTATAAATTCACATTTTCCTATGATAGTTTTTTCTTTATTTAAAATTTTGAATCAAAAATTAAGAATGTTATGGAGGTTTCAGATTTGTATTGCAAGGTTTCAAGGTTAAAATTGGCTCATCATAAAATTAAATTTATAATGCTTCAATTTGATCCAGCTCCTGAATGGATTCCTATAGAATGGAAACAAATTAAACATGGAAAGATCACTAGATATCTTGGTATTCCATTTGGATTAGGGGTTACTCTTCATGATTTTTGGAATTGGTTCCTCTAAAAATTGAAGAACAAAATATTTAAGTGGGGGATGTAAACGATGATTTTGGTTTGACCCCTCACATTTTTTGCTCCTCCAAGGATTTTTCACCTAAAAGGAGAAAGGGGATTGGATGGGGGACCAAAATGCAAAGGTTTACACTTAAATTCTATGTTAATGAGATGTATTATGCCTAGTTAAGATTTCCTAATGCTCTGATTTGAAAATGAAGTGATTTAATGATGTAAAACTAGGAAAATGTAAAGTGGTGGAATACACAATGTGATATGCATAAATGCCTAAGAATGCAACTAAATGAATGAGATAACATAATATAATGGAAGAGATGCACCTCAAATCAAAATGTTGATGTTGGAAGATTCTAGAATCCTAAAAAATTGATTGAAATGATGACCGAGACACGTAGGCCAATTTGGGCAACTTAGTCCCTATTTCGAGAAACTTTATCAGAATGGGAATCTACCAAATGGGTATCCAAAAATGTAAAAATCAATTTTCAGGCCCATAAGAAGGACTAATTCGCCCCTAGTGGCGACTTATTCCTTCTGCATATTTCAAGAAATTTGGGACAAAATCTTACAGTCTCAAGTTTGCACTTCCTTTTCTAATAGTTGTTCATACTTTATTATGCAGAAAATAGGGTAGAAAGTCTCTCGAAGCTTGAAATAAGGTGATGTTGACTTGATTGAATTTGTGCACTTTTTGATCACTTTTCAACACCTAATACTTGACAAATCTAAATACAAAAGTCACATGCAAAAGGGGAAAAATGTTGAGGGTTAGAGAATAGGGGTTTGCCTTGGTCAAACCCCACTTTGGTAATCAAACCCTAAACAATGAAATTAGATGAAGGGTATGTGCAAGATCATCATGGAAAAAACAGGCCCTTAAGTGGCAAAAAATCAGAAAATCAAAGTTAGGCAACTTGACATAAAAATTTGAATAAGTTATCTATATTATTTCAAAAATATGTAAGAATAGGATCAGGTGAAAAATTGAATGTGTAGTTTCTAAACTACTAGGTTTGTTTAAAAAATCTATTTTAGAAAATTTGATTTCAATGCAATAGTACTTAAATTTCGGGAAAAAAATAAGAAGTGTCTGTCTGACCACCCTATACAATAAAATGATAATATTTTTATAAGATTTTAGATATAAGTAGAGGACTCGTGGTCCCATGTGTGATGCATATTTTTGTAATTTTCCAAGTAAACAATTAATTATGAATTTTTATATAAAATTTTAAGAAATATAAAAACTCGTGACGTCACCACCTTAACTTGGTCAAACTTCATGAATTTCAATTTTAATTTTTAATCTTATAGCATGTGAATCATAGAATGTGACACATATTTTTGATTCAAAAAATGTGATACCATTAGAAAGCTATAGATGTTTTTCAATCAGGCCTATCAATCGACTTTAGTAATTTGAATAGAAAATGAATAATAATTACTTGTTAAATTCAAAGTAAAGCATAATTTATATTGGTGAAAATATGAGAATCTCCTTTAAAAACCCTCTTTTCATCAATTTTGGGTAAAAAAAATGTCATCAGCCACATACCCATCATATTGCCACTTTTTGGCCCATCATAATCCTACACATACCCTGAAAAGAGAGTGATAAATGGATAGCTCATGCAAATAAAAATTTCATAAACTTACCACACTATTGATGCTCAAATCTGAAGATGTGCAATGAAGAACTCCAATAGCTTGACTTGATAAGGCTTGATTTGCTTGAATACTTAATGAGTGCAAGAGATTATATGTGATTTGGAGATAGATCATTGTAGGAGATCTAAAATGAGGTGTAAAGCCCTTATTTATACTTTATTTTACTATAATTTCCTGAAAGTAACACATCATAGGCTGACCTCAAGGGTTAAAGGACAAAACCCCGCTAGAAATTTAAAATTATTTTGAGTTTTGTGCCAAAAATGACTAAGTCACCCCTATTGGTGACTTAGTCCCACTTAAGCAAATTAAGTAGGTGTAAGGAATTTTGGGGCATTAAATGTTGTCCAACGCGAATATCCTTAACAACACACTTGAAAATGGCTAGAAAGTGTATTAAGGGGTCATTTAGAGATGAGAAAGGGTTGAATTAGTGAAATTAAACCTAGAAAAGTATGAAATCTTGTTACAAGACTTTACAAAACTTTAAAATAGGACTTAATAAGTGATAAAAAGGTGATTTTTAGGTGAATTGTAATGAATAGAGTCTAGAAATGTGTAAAATGTTTTTACAACACTTCACAACACCTTTACAAGACACCACAATTTGAATGTTTAAGCCCTAATGTGGATATTTTAACCACATTACCACATTGTACCTAGGAAAAATCAAGCCAAAACCCATTAGAAAGAATCAAGTGAGCATAAAAATGTCAACTATACATTTTTTGGTGACACATTAAGCCCCCACTTTAGTGAGAGGGTGAACTTGCTTCAAACTCTCACTAAAGTAGCCCAACATGCACATCAAGAGGGATCCTAATGTACTTACATTGGTAAGATAAAACAACAATAACCAAGAGGGATGATCAAGCCCCTAGGATCAAGATCTCATGGAAAAGCAAACATAAGAGAAAATGAACATGTATGATGATGAAAAGGAATGAAAGCTTCGATCATCTTTCCAGCTCGTTGTGGATTAGATCTAGGTTGATTGTTTGAAAAAGAGGATGCGTACTCACTCTAGGGCAACAGAACTCATGGTAGTCCGCTGGGTGAGATAACCCAAAAAGGTAAGATACGTATGCTAGTTGGTATGGACTCACAAACATATAGGTGGCTATGGGGAAATTCATGCCTCGAAATGGGCTTCCCGCTCAACCATATTAAAGTTATGCCTCCTGATAACTTTAACAAGGTGCCACAAAATAAAATGTCGATTTGTACTTCATGAGACAAGCAAAGCTTTATATGCTTAGAACTCATGAACAAATGCAAATGTACCATAGGCATGCAAGCTATGTTATGCAAGGTGGTAAAATTGTAAAAGTGTAAAATGTAAAATGTAAAAGATGTTAAAAGGAGTCTTGTTAAGTTCATGCAAGGTCTATGACTTAGGGAACATTGTGTCTAATGTCTCCAAGAGAGGACCAATCAAAGAATAGAATATTCACAACTTAGGGGATGCAGTGCGTCACATTAGACCACCAAGAGGAATGTAATATGCTTAGATAGATCACAGTTATGAAGGACATCACACCCAATGTCATCCACAAAGTGTCGAACACATCGTATGAAGTGACAAGGCTACACTAAGAACCATGAATGCAAATGAAATGATGCCAATGTATTCCCCCCACTTTAAAGGAATTGCTACACACCATTCTATGAGAAATTATTTTAAAGTAGCAAAGGAAAAATGAAAAAAGAAAATAAGACATGAGATCCAACTTGGAAAGCCCCTATGCCAAGTCATATGTTTCTAAGTTAGGCTGCTTCATGTGAACAAAAAAGAAAGCAAAAGAAAAGGAGGTTTCCCCCTAGAAAGGAACACACCAAACACATAAGTGATCTATGGATTTGGGTTCAATATGTTCATTGTTGCAATTTTTTTATTAAAGAGCTCAGAACTATCATCATTCCACAAAGCACATAGAACTAGAAGAATGACACAAAAAGAGAAAAAATAAAAGGAAAAAAATGTCTATTTTGGGTCAACATGGAAGAGACATTGCGGTCTCAATGCTTTGCATTGTCCCCAAAAGGAGAAACACAAGAGAAAAGAAATTGAAAAGGAAAAAGAAAAGGAAAAGCTTTTGGGTCAATATAAAGGAGACATTTTGGTCTCAATGCCTTGCATCATCCCCAAAAGGAGAAACACATGTAAAAGACAAAGGAAAAAGGAAAAGGGGCCAATTGGATCAACATGGAAGAGACAGGGAATATCAATGCTTTGCGTCATCCCCAAAAAGGAAAATAAAAAACAAAAAGAAAAAAAGGACAAATTAGGACATATAGATGAATAAAGGTACAAATAGAAAAAGTGTACAAAGAGAGAGAACATCAAACACACGATAGAAGGGAACATGATATGCACATAAAATAAAAATGAGAAAAGGGAAAATGCATATAAAAGGCTAGTAAGGCGAATGCAAGTCAACCATCTAACAAGTCATCCACCTCCCAATCATGTTCAGTATATTGCGAGGGCAGTTGACTATCCAAAGGAAGAATTGCAAGTGTTGAAGTAGGAGATGTATCAGGTTCTTCATTTGGAGAAGGTTTATCATTTAAGCTCATGGTAGATGAGAATAAAGAATTTAGATCGCTATACACTTCATCTATTTTTGCAATCTCCTCATCATCATCATCATCAAGATTGATTATGATAAGAGGATAGGTTATTTCCAAGCAAGGATGTATCAAAAGTTGCGGCTATTGGATTTTTTCATTTTCTTATGAGGGTTGGAGTGTGTTATCTTGTGGTGGGTCAAGGGGAAGAGGGTGGTCATCTATTGCTTGTGTCAAATGCGTAGGTTGAATTTCTTTGTTAGTTTTATTTTTCATTTTACAAGCAAGGAGATGACGACAATGCCTACACTCTTGAGCACTATGGTTTCATTTAACTTTAGTTTTAATTTGTTGATGTGTAAGAGTGGATTGATCTATCATAGGTTCGTTTTCTTCTTGAGGGGGAAGAACGGGAGGAGCCAAAGAAAATGGTTTAATCACTTTCTCTTTATCTTTATAAACTTGTTTAATGTGGGGAGGCATGACATGGTTGGTTTCATTTTCTCTTGGTCGTTTAAACAATGGAGAGGAAGTGTCTATGGTGAGTTGCTCATGAGGTTGTATTGTTTGTTCAATTTCAGACTCGGGATGAAGAATGGTTTCATCTATGATAGGAGGATTGGAAGCAAATGGGGATATGTTATGAAGAGATAGCTCGGCTCTTCATTTGGCTTTGAATTTTTGGTAGGCTATGAAAAATAAATCTTTTTGAGGGGTGATGGGTTCCATAGGTTCAGGCCAAAAGGATTCTAAAGAAAAATTACCTTTAAAGAACAATGGATTAAAGCCACTATGGTGTATGGTAAATATTTTATTTCCATGTGGAAAGTTTAAACACTTTTGAACAATAGAGGGGACTTCCTTCATTGAGCAGAGCCAAGGATGACCCAGTCGTAGATGAAATTGTTTCGATTGTGGAATAATAGAAAATGTTACATCCAAAGTCTTGGGTCCTATTTGTAAGGGGAGTATGATCGATCCGATCATAGGGCACGCAAAACTGATATGTGTTTTAATCCAGACAATTAGTTTTTTATAATCATCTTGATACAACTCATCTAATACTAAAACTTCTTATTTGATCACATTCTCACCAAAGATAGGATCTATTAATATCCCATTGGTGGGTTTATCATAGATTCAACCAGCTATGTAAAGAGGACCATCAGGAAGTGTTTCAAGTATATCTTTGGAAGAAAAAGTGATGCCAATATTTTTGTTCGCTAGGCCCTTATGAGTTATATCATGTTGTTCATTATTTGTATCAATGTTCATGACATGAGGGTTTGAAGGTTCACTAGCCTTGAAAAATGAAATATTGTGTTTAGGCATGGGGTTGGCAAAGATTTGTAAATTTTGGTTAGGGGATGCAACAAACTTATTGCTTTGATCATTGACACCCGCAATGGATAAACGACCTGAATCAATGAGGTCTTGAACTAAGTTTTTAAGACACATTGTTTGGTGTCATGTCCAATTTGGTGATGAAAATGATAATAAGAATTTTGTTTGAAGGTAGGTGGTAAAGGTTTGGTCTTATCAAGTGGTTTAATGGTAGGAAAAGTGATCATTTTTTGTTGGAGCAATTGGTTCATTGTATTATGGAGGGTATCAGGTAAGGGGGTGAATTATCTCTTTGGGTCCCCATATGTATAAGGCACCATTGCTTTAACAATTTCCACTTGACTTTGAATAGGTTGGGTTTGTGGTTGGGGAGAAGGTGGATTGAACTATAAAAATCATCTATTGGGTTTTCTAAAGATTTTTAGATTGTTGTGGATGGTTTGCTCAAACTTCTCAACTTGATTAGAAGTGGACTTTGAATCACGACTTGAAACCGAGTTATGATATTCACAAAGGGTTGTGCATAAATGCATAAACAGAGGAAATTTTATCATAGTTAACTTGTCTTGGAGATGGGTGTGAAAATTTTCAATAAACATCTTTTGCAAATGTGAATCAGGAATTTTGACATCAACTTGAGCATATAACAAACTGACAAAGTGAAATAAAGTCAATTACTTTTTCATCAACATTTTGTCTACATCACATTAAGTCAGCCATTATCTTTTTAGGGGTCATATGGACTTGGAAATGACTTAAAAAGGTACAAGTTCATTGAATGATTGGATTGAATGATTAGGTAAGTTGGAAAACAACTCTAATGCAGTGTCCTTTAAGCTCTAAGCAAAAACTTTAGCTAATAATTTGTCATCAAGAACAAAATCATTGCACAAGACTGTATAAGCATTGACATGGTTAATAGGGTCTCCTTTTCCTCTGTATTTCTCAGACTTTGGCATTTCAATTCCTTGTGACATCTAAGTGTGTAAGATTTCAATAGATAATGGACTACTATGGACATGATAGGTAGGTGGAGAATTTTGACTTTGGCTAATGGTGGAGATTTGTTGGTGCATGGATGAAATGGTATTAAAGAGTTGTGTAATGATGTGATCGATGTAAGTGGTATGAGATGGAAGGGAAAATGGTGATGGGGTGTATGTAATGTTAGGGTAAGTAAAAGGGACACTAAGAGGGGTGAATGTGGAAGAAGGAATATTTGATGCCACAAAAGAACTAGGAATGCTAGTTGGAATTGTGAAAGAAGGAGCCACATGACTAACCTATTGCAT